>VWZW01004300.1:919844-1118224 GCA_013397115.1 Edolisoma coerulescens | reverse complement strand
TAGTTCTTAGAAGCTTTTCACCATTTTTTTTCTTAACTGTTAATTAGCATATTGATCAAGTTTCTGTATCACAGTTTTTAAAGAAAGGATCTGACTTTTTTTCCTTCATTTTAAGTTGGACATCTAGATCTTGAGCAAGGATAGGAGAACTTCCTTCTTGTTCAGAGGGGGAGATTTATACTAACCTGAATGTTTAAAAAAAAAAGGGAAGCACATGCTGGCGTTAAACCCCAGACGACACAACACAGACGGGCTGCAGGGAGCCTGTGGCTGGCAGGAGCATGTGGGGTTTGTAATCTCCACGTGCAGCACCACAGCTGCTTCCTGCCTCATGCAGTTGATCAGAGGGCTGTTTTGCCATGTGGTTGTGATAACTATGGGAATTGTCACAGGCAGTTAGGAGCCAACATCATGTGGGCTTGGCAGGTTTGCTTTTGTATGCTTCTACCATATAAATGCCTTTGTAATATCAACATGATGGTGTGGTTCGTGTTTTTACAGAGCTGGAGATCACATTTGGTGTGACACTGAATCATAGTTTTGAATGTTTCTGATTATGTATTTTTTTGCTATATATATATATATATATATGTTCTTGAGTCTGTTCCTGTGATTTATTGTTGCTACTGTTGTATGGCTTCTTCCATCTTATAAGAACCCTCAAATTCCTTTCACATCAATGACTTGTTGCAAAAAACTGATTCATTTTCAAATTTCTTGTAAGGTTGAAGCAGCTGCCTCTGGGCCACAGATGTACTATATGTTGCTTAAAAGGATCATTTCAGCTTGCATTTCCAAATGGGCTAGTTTGTAAAACTCAGCATTGCTGTTTTTTAAGAATTGTCAGAATCTCTCTAAAATGCTTGTTACTAGGGTTTTTATTTCATGTTTTTCCATAAAGCCATAGGCAGAACTTAATTCACTTATCAGAGTACTGCCAAATGCTTCTCAGAATTAGTAGTGAAGATTAAAAACTTATTTGAGATTGCTTTGGATCTTTCAGGTTGCCAGGCGTGTGAGCTGTGGCTTTTGTGGGCTGACTGCAAGCAGCCGTGCCTGGTCCCTGTCGCTTCTGAGCATCCTCTACACCTGCCTCTTTGTTGTCCCCTCAGGCAGCTGTAATGCCTTAGTCTTTGGTCTTTCCTTCAGCAGCTATATTTCTGGGCTCTTGTAATTTCTTGACCCCTGTGTTGCCTTGTTGAACATAGTATTTGACCCAGCTGTGTATTTGACCCATGCCCCCCTTCCTGATTGCAGCTTAATGCAACGCATCGCACGAGGGGCCAGCAACTCACTGGAGTACCCCAGTAAAATATGAATTGCCTTATGGATGGTACCCCATTTTTAATAAAAATTATTTTGAGCCCCTTTTCCAGTCAGTGAAGCCTGAAATAAAAGTGTAGTTTTAAAAAATTCACATACCCTTTTTTTCTTTTTTATTCAATAGAAAAAAAGAATGCTCTTTAAAAATAAAGCTTACCTGTCAAACTTGTCTATAATTTAGAATGCAAAACCATTTGTGCTTCCTTTTTTTAAGGTATTTAGTGGGAAACCACAGTTGGGAAAATGGAGTATAAGACGAAGCACTTGGCTATTCCTTGCAGTCACACATTGAGACTGATGAATATGTACATTTTTGTAAGTAATGTATATTGGTAATTATTACTTTGAGATTCATTCTCTTGCATTCGATGAATTGCTTTAATAGCTTCAATTATTAGATCTCTAAAAAGAAGGTGAAGAAGGAATAAGAATTGAACATATATCTGCATCTATCTGTTCAATTAAAAGTCTTTTAGAGAAAAAGCTCTTGGAATTAGAGGATCATCTCCTTGTGCTCTGTTTTTATTTGGCTTTGGTGTAACAAGTTTCTCACCTACTAAAGGATGCTCTAGATGTCACCGTAATATTATGCATACTTAAAAGCCCTTTTGGGCTGTGAGATATGTTTCGGTTAACATATCTGCATCAGATTTAACTCTAACCCTTCAAAGAAGGACTTTTACAACATAATTGCATTGACTGAGAAATCTGGTATCAGGAAATAGATTTTTTTTTTTTTCTCAAGAGTATTGCCTAATTCCTTATTAAAGAAATTCTCTAAATAGCCTGAAGTGTTTGCACTGAAGTTTAAGGGCTAGATTTTGATACATTTGATTAATGCTTTGCCTTAGTGCATGTAGACATTTCCTGGGTTGTGAATTTCTGTTTTCAGAAGCATAGGAGTTTATTCTAGTTATAAAAAGAGTGAAGTAAGTTTAAAGACTGTACAAGACTACTGCAATACAAGACTGAATGATCTGTTATTAAAAAGGAAAAAAAAGTGAGTCAGGGTTCCATGGGGCATCCCTGCTAGGAAATTAAATATTGATGTTTTTCAGGTAGCAATGCTCAGCTCTTAGAGAAAATATCTATCTGCTGGAAACATCTTTTAATATTTTACAATATATTGTACAAAATATGGCCAATTTTAGAGTTCTTTGATATGCAACAATGCAAAATTTTATGCTTAGCTGACTCTTGAATTAGCTCACATTCTGTCTCACATGATTTATAGATTCATGACTCCTATGTAAAAATGATATATGACTTAATGAAGCAGAAAGCCACAATGAGTTCACACCTCTAGTTGTTTAATGGTTTCCTGGAGGTAGGGGAATGGTTGTGTTGCAGAAGAAGCCGTAAGCACCTCCTCATTTATTATGGCAAGGACGTAAAAGTCCACGTTGCTGTGACTTACAGTTGTTTGCCTCCTTGTCACATATACAATTCATTGGAGTGAGGAGGGGAGGGAATGTGGCTCTTCCATAAAGCATAAGAATAGCAGGTAAGGTAAGAAATGCAGGTGTAATCTTTCTTGCTCAAATTTAATTTAGTGCCGCTGTTTGACATATTTGGAATCTAACTTTTTCTTGATCCTGGAGAAATAGTGTTTCAGTGCTATTTAATTCCAATAATGGGCTGTAAAACCCTTATTGGCCAACTGTTTTTCTTAACTAAGTAGTTTTGGGGAGGTTTTTTCCAAATGACTACTTTGACTATACAAGTAACTTTTTTGAAGAAAGAGGTGATTTCTGCTGTATTACTCTTACAGCTGAAATTTCTCTGGTAATGCCTCTGTTAGTTTCACATATTTGTCTTTATAGCATCTTTGATATAGGGGTTCTGATTTTCTTAATTACAATACTGTAAATTCAAATTAGTTAATTCTGGATTCTTAATAGTTTAAGTAGTCTAAGCATGTCTTCTGTAATGGAAAGGGGAGAAGAATCAGGGATATCAGAGAAATGAACTGCCTTCAGCCTTGTTTGGTTCTCCAGAAACAATTTGATTTCTATCTGGGACAGCAGCTTTCAGTAATTACTGTGGGGAACCCTCTGAAATACAGGAGTGGAATGAGGCCCTCTTTATTTTACCATGCAGCTGCATGGTAAATGTTAAAGAATTACCCCCTTCAGCCAAGAGTACAGTAACATTACAGGTATGTTTCTGGCACCTGTGTCGGACACAAACACATTTATT
Source organism: Edolisoma coerulescens (assembly GCA_013397115.1). Lineage (NCBI taxonomy): Eukaryota > Metazoa > Chordata > Aves > Passeriformes > Campephagidae > Edolisoma > Edolisoma coerulescens. The sequence continues at coordinate 1,114,702 of VWZW01004300.1, read as the reverse complement.
TCTGAATCTGTTGTGATCTATATCCATTTCCTACATATTTCCGGAATTGACCATTCCTTATTTAGCTTGTGGTCCTATCTCTATGGACCCACAAAGGCTAGAACCTTCCCTGGCTTGCACCTGAGTGTTGCGGTTCACCCTTAGAGTTTTGTAGGTACCTCTCCCTTCCCTCCTTCCCTCCCTCTTTCTCTCTTTCATTTTTTCTTCTTTTTTTTTTTTTTCCCCCTCTTGTGAAGTTTGGACTTACTGTTATTAATCTGCAAGAACTGTGTGGTAGCTTTTCAGTTTATACATGAACTACTGAGTTTGTAAGTGAAGACTATTACCTACTCCCATGATGGGCGATATGGTTTCTGACATAAATTCTGGGGTTTGCAGAGAATAATGTTTTGCTGTTGCCGGGTGTTTACTGATTAATTAAGGATTTGTAGAATTTACAAGTTCTTCCTTCAAATACCTGGTTACTTTCTCACATTCATAAAATTTCTTTCAGTGTTTCTGGACTTCACAGTCTTTTCTGGAGCCAGCAGTCTTTGGGACAGCTGGTCCAGGAATTTTTAGGAATCTGGGGAAAAAATAACCCTCCTCCTCTTTCCATTCTCCTCTAAGCACTGGCAGTGGCTCTGATTGTGCAAGTGGGCTGTGCATGTCATTGTTGCATTTGGCTTCAGGACTCTCATATAGTCTTTTTAAATGTTGGTAGAAGAGAAAATGTGCTTTGCTGTTTTACAATTGCAGTTTGTGCTTACTTCATGTTTGCAGTTAAACACAAATACAGTATTCAAGGAAATGTGCAACTTTATTAGGTTGTGGTAGAGTTTGAGAAATTAGTGAAAAGCAAAGATTACTGCTCTTGGAAAGGTAGATCAGTCCTCTGTACTTAGTAGTGTGTTAGGTTATAATTTCAGAACTGAATTGTAGAAGCTTTCCCAGCACTTGTGAAATTGTTGCAATTTCTGGGAAATCTCAAACAAGCTGTGGTTTCTGCTGGACCTTTCAAGGCAGCTGTTTTGTAACGTATTACGGGGATCTTGCTCAAAGCACAGGGAACTTCAGAAGGGCCATTTTTAGAGCAGAGTAAGGAGTATACATGGCGTTCACTGAATAATCCTGGGAGTACTTGCTGCCAGAATGGAAAATTTCATAGTGCAATACCCCGCATGCCCTATGTTCTATGTTCTCACTCCTCTCAAATCTGGCTGGAGGCTTTTTAAAGGATTTTGTGTCAGCGTGTGACTCTGTTGTAAACCAGAATTTTGGCGGCGGTGGTGGTTCCCGATCCTCTGTGTATGCGTGTGTGTGTGTGTGAGCTCACTCATCACCATGAGGTAGGCTGAGGTCACCTACTGAGAGCAGCCCTGCCTGTGAATGAAGGCACACAAACAAAGTGAACTTTGGCCTAGTTAATGACTTAAACTAGAAAGAGTTTTACTTAATATGAAATACAAGCACCTGTGTTGAGGTATTTTAAATAAACATGTTCATATTTGAGTAAGTTAATAGCTACAGATGCTATTAAGAACATCCAGCATCTTAATTTTTCTTTGGGAATGTTTTATCCAATTCCGAATCATCCTGGCTTAACTTTGAATATGACCAGTTCTATTTCACAAAGTGGTATGTTCTCTAGGCATTTTTGTAGGTCAGAAATATATATGTTGGTAAATACATGAATATAAAATGGTGACACTGATAATACCTTTATTTAAAGGTGTTTGCATACTTGCTGTCACCATGAAGTTATTACTGAACTATTCAACTGCTTTTATTCCCAGCTCTGGCATTTTTTTGAGGTACAGATACATTGATGTACTTGGCTCCAGTCATGCGTGTGTGGGTCCTTCATTTTCTAGGGACATTGTCACACGCTCAGTGATCCACCTGCACAGAAGCATTTGTGAGATCAGAGCCTAAGCATATTACTGCTAAATGTAATTAGATGCCGGACTCGCACTGGAGCGCAACTGCTTCCAAGTGTTACCCAAGATTAACTGAAGAACAGGAATGGCTGAGGACACTTCAACTGCTGAGTACTTGGAAAACCATTCTGAGGAGGCAGACTTTTAAAATTGATATCCGAGGTCTGTGAGCCATTAATGAACATGTAACTCCTTACTGAAAAATGAGTGTTAAAATGTTCCTCTTTGCTTAGTCTTCTTTTAAAAAATAATATTTTTTTCCTGTGAAATAGTTTGATCAGAAGTAGTATCTATGTATTAGAATATTGATTGTTTTGCTGCTAGTTTTGCTGAGTGGTGGTGTCTGCTAATAAATCTTTCTTCTTTTTTTGTATAAGAAATTTGAAATGAGTATCTAAAAGGCAGGGTCAGTATGATCAAATAAAGTATTTCCCAACTTGAATGAAATATTGTATTAAAATTACAAATAATGGATGCCACAGTGGCACTGTTTAGGCTTGCTGTGTTTTAGGAACCTTGGGATTAGTGTTTATCTGTCCCATAAAGGACACAAATCATTTAGATTAGAAGTAATCTGATTGTATTGAAGTACAAATTATAGCACAAAGGCCATTCAAGTGGGTTAAGTGACCAGGGTTGGTAAACACCATATGACTGCTGATTGGTCGATGAAAGAGTATTAACTGAAAGATAATGATGGATTTTAATCCAAATCTCTAAAGCGCAACAGCTGTAGCTCCCAAATGAGTTCACTCACTGACAGTTTTAGGACACCGATTTATTTGTTCCTATTTCTCTTGCACAACAATTACTTTGAAATATAACTTACTTTTCCTGTATAGAATATAGCTATTCCACACAGCTTTCCTTGATTAGATTGCTGTTCTACTTTCAGTGAGTTCATTACAATTTTTCTGCATTTTACATTGGAGCAATTTCAGGTTTTTTATTTTAGTGTTCTGCAATATGCTAAGGTAAATTGTTTGGGTGACTTGGTTTAGGACATTCAGCTGATGTTCTTTCTTTTCATGTCTTTTATGAACATGGTATGAAATCTAGTTAAGTATTAAAAAAAAAGGCAAGCTGGTATTCCATATGAACTTGTTTCCAGAATGCTTACTGATGTTAATGCCTAATGCTTATCACTGATAATAAATTATCCAAATTTGTGTAGTGTTTTTTATTTCAGAGTGCCTATATGTGGTTTAAAAATGGAAGTGCATTGTATAAAAATGACATTATGATATCCTAAGAACGAGAAGTGGCAGCTGTTATGTACCATTGTTTAGGATGTGAAATGAAAAATGTTGGCAGACTGTATTTATTAATGATTTCAGTGTTGGGGCAATACTACCTTTCTTGGGGTTGTTGTTGCAATAAGAACTTTGGAGGGAAAGTTTCATGTTCTCTCAAGTTTTCCCCCCCAATTTATGCTTGCCCTGAAGTCAGCATGTTCACTAAAGAATCAGATGAATGTCTTCAAAAATAAGTAGTTGTGGTTTCCTGGTCCATCTGTCTACTTGATTTTGGAAGGTCAACAAGAGACCAGATGAAGTGGTACTTAATTACTGTTTACAGTCTAAATGGTCAGGTACATGAGAAATAGTTAAAGTCTTTCAGAATGATACTGTTTCATCTTGTCTGTCTTTGTATCTAAAAATATGTGTGTGATAAAACCATTCCTCTATTGTTATTCAGGATTTATTCAGATAATCTCGATAAGATATGCCCTCATGCCAGGAGCAGGCATTAGATCAGCCTGTGTACTGTCCCTACAGATTGTTCTGAGAGCAAAAATGGAGTCATCAGTACTTAGGTCATGTTTTTCCTTTTGATGTAGACACCCCTAATGCTGTAAAGAGTGTAAGTAGCTATGGAACTTTTCCTTTGGATTAGTATAATTGAACATGCAGTTAGGAAAACTGCCTGGTAAAGAAGTTATTGGTAAAGACCTTTGCAAAACTGGGAGGATATTGGTAACTTCATGCTGAAAGGGGACTTCGAATGCAATTATGTTGCAGCAGCCCGAAATGCTGTTAGAAAATCATGACAAAGAATTTGTGACCTACCTGTACTTGGTTTTGGAGCCTATGAAGTCTCTTAATTTGTTTTCTTACAGATGTAATAGATACTGCTTAGGTATTATAACACAGTATTTTTCTCCCTGAAAACAAACTGTGTAAAACTTCCAATTAATGGTAACTATACTGCAGGTGCTATCTTGAGAGTTAAAGCTATTTGGGTGTTGGGTTGTGCATTTGGATAACTACTGCTACTTCATGGGAAGGACAAAGCAAGAAAAAAAAAACCAACAAAATCTGACAAGGTGCCCATAATATGTTTTACATATGTCTTTTGTGTGTGTGCTTGGCCCAGCAGTAGCAAGGGAATATAATGTCATGTGTCATTCTTGCACAAGCTGTTGTGCAAGGACTTTGGTCTGCCCAAAGCTAGGACAGGAGATGGGCTACAGGAACCTGCTAAGTGTTGTTTCTCGTGTTGACAGACTGAACATGTCTTGCAGCTTTTGACATTTTGAATATGGTTAATCCTTAGATGATTATCTGTGTGAAACTTTTGGTCATTGGAGTTTATGAAGCGGGGCAAATCCAAAGGTGCCCATGAGGTGGCATGAGGTTCCTCCCCTTCCTTGTGCCTTTGGGAAATTTTGCAGTGTGAGGAATATTAGGCTTAGCCACAGGTATGCAACGAGTCAAAAAAAACCTCAATAAAATGCAAATGGTGACTATGCCATGAATTTCTCCTGAGAATCTGTCATGATCGAATGTGACTCTCAAAAACCTTTAGAGAAAAAGATCAAGGTTGATCAGTATACAGTAGTATATAGTTGTACTGTGGCTGAAGGTTCTGCTGTAGCATCTGTGGCTGCACAGAGTTATAGCCCTCTCTATTAAGATACTTCTTTCTCCCTGTTGTGTATTTTATTGTTGTGTTTTGGGTTTTTTGCTTATTTTTTAGGAGAGATTGTTAATATCTCAAAGGAGAGAGACTGGGCATTAGGGTACACCCCCATTTCCTGAAGAATATTTGTTGATCATGTCTAGCACAGCTACAACTGCCACCTGAGCTCTGCCCCATTCCAAAACATGAGCAGGACTGAGGAAACTGGCACTATGTCAGCCTGGCTCACGAAGGGTCTCTGAATTGAAAGACCTTATTATAGGTTAAAAGTGTTTGGAAAACAAAGCTGCTATCTCACATCTCAAATTGACTCGTGCCCTAAATTTGGGGAAAAGCCTTTAAATATTAAACGCAAACAAAAAACCCTTTGAAAGTTGCTTCTGTAAAATTTTGAGTTCTCAAGTTTTCAATTTTTCTGTTTGTGATGCTTGTTTGACACTGCTGAAACAGATGCTTATGATAGTATTTAATGACTATGCAATTTCTGAAAATAACATTTTGACAAAATTGCTTATTTTATAGAGAAAACTGGCCACAAACCAGGATTTTTCAAGGGGAAGTAGAAAACGTAATTGGGAAATTTGTAGCTGTATACATCTGGAAATTTCTTCTGGAAACTAAGTCCTTAATATCCATTCCTTTATAAGGCTATTTTGTGATATCTCTGAACTCTAGTTGCTTTCCTGTGTGCTATGGCAGATGAGTCTGTTTCTGCTGACAGTTGAACTGGCCTTTCTTCATTCATTTTTTAGCCAAGGACTGATAAATATTTTTTAAAAATAACGTGGCATTTAATTGACTGTTTGGCCTAATGATTGAATTGACCATTTAGCATAAGCTGAATTAATTACAATAGCTGAGAACTCTCTCTTAATTGCCATACCTAATGAAGCATAATTAAAGAAAAAATTTGATTTGTATGTTGTTTAGAGGTATTTTGTTAAATGAACTAGTGATTCCTAGCCTTCCTGCCTTTCAGGGATAAGGGAGCATTAATGCTGCAATTGTAAAACTGATGAGTGTCCGTCTGGAGTTCAGAAACCTGATTTGATTGCTGCTCGCAACAAGTTCAGACTGAGATGGGTGCAGAGAAGGGCTCTGGCCAGGGAAAAGGAGATCCTGTTTAGTTATGGGGAGACTTCCTTAGTTTTGGAAAATAAGGAATTATATAATCATAGAGTGTTTTGGATTGGAAGGGACCTTAAAGATCATCTAGTTCCAACCCCCTGCCATGGGCAGACACACCTTCCCCCAGATCAAGTCGCTCAGAGCCCCATCCATCCTGGCCTTGACCACTTCCAGGGATGGAGCACCCACAGCTTCTCTGGGCAACCTGTTCTAGTGCCTCACCACTCTCATAGTGAAGTAGTTTAAGATTATAACCAATCTAAACTACCCTCTTTCAGTTTAAAGTCATTACCACGTGTCCTGTCATTACATGCCCTTGTGAAAACAGGGAGGTTGTGGGAACAGCAGGGAAGACAAAACACTTGCCTTCTGATGGATTTATGGACTGTACACAGCAGGGAAAGAAAAATTAAACCATCAGCCGGGGCTGACCCAGAATCAGTGCCTGGATTGTATGACCAAATACTGATTGTTCAAGGTTTGTCCTGGTTGGAAGTACATGAGGACTAGAATTTAGGTTTGGTTTTGTTTGGGTTTTATTTTTTTAAGTCTTACATTTCTTACAGTGATAAATCATAGCAGCAGTCCAGACCCTGATCAAGTGCATGGCTGAGAGAATATAAATGCTCCTGCCTAAACATTGTCAGCTCTGAACATTCAAAAATCATCTCAGATCTAGAAGAAAATTGAAATTGGTTTCTCTTTAAGTCCCTTCTAGTTTTTGAGCCTTTAGGGTTCATGTTTTCAGTCAGCTCTGCTAGGATTAGAAGGATATTTTAAAAGCTAGAGTTCCTGAGGATTTTTATGACTGTATGACCCAGGCTTAAGAAAAATGCCTAATACTGCAAGATATAATTCTGAGAGCTAGCTGCCCTGAATTTTTAGTGGAGTGTCATAAGCAAAGGTGACATCAGATTGATAAACTGGATTTTACTAAGTGAACCTTTCCAAATGTTTCGTGTTTCAAAATCTCATGCTTGTGATGTCAACACAGGAGGCATATTGAACCTGCTGGGTCTTTTAAGGCAATAGGTGTGTTTAAAACTGCCTTTAATAGAAATTGTGTTCAGTTATCAGCTATTCAGCAGAGGACAACTGGACCACAGGTCAGCTAGGTAAGCCAGTGTGAGAAAGCAAGATCTTCATTAATTGGAGGATTTAATAGAAGAATTTTTTATCACAAGGATGTTTTCTTTTATGAAGTCAACTGTCTGCACATGGAAAAAAGAATGGGTTTTATAAAATTTCTTTATTAATAAAATGTTGAGGAAATTGAAAACTACCAGACGTCTCCAAAGAATGTGACAGCTTGGGCAAGGGAGAGAGCTACTGAAATAAGGTATGAGAGTCAGCTTTACTGCAATCTTAAAGTTGCAAAGGGCTTTGAAAAGTGAATGACTGGAGAGAAATATCTCATGAGAATAAAATGGGCTTCTGAAAGATAACTTCAGCTGAAAATGCTTAAGTAAAAGCTTCTCGTTGTGCACCTCAGCATTTTCTAGTGCAAAAAATATATATTCTGCTCACACTTTCATCTTCCTGGGGGTTATATTTATTCAGAGGAGATTAATGGCCAATTTTCTGTGTGACTGCCATCATCAGAAGTTTATCCCTTTGCAAAATGACTTTTTTTACTTTTTTGGGGAGTAGTATGCATGAAATTCTGTGAAGACTTCAAATACACAGTTGTAAAATGACAGGTGGAATAATGTTTGTATCCCTGAGCAGATGCCAGCCTTGTCTTCTATGCAGGATGGCAGTACAAGACTGATTGTGACTTGTATAATTTTATGTCAGATCTTTTTGTCTTAAATAACTGGTATTTAATTTTAAATGCCTTTATGATTACCTGGCCATTTAATAAAGCCATGTGTTCTACAGAGAGCTGCACTAGGATGCATGGATTAGTGAACTCTGCAGTAGAGGAAGCAGTCTGGGATGATTTAAAACAACTGACAGTTGTACAAACACTCATTTAAAGAAGGGTAAGGAAACAGGCTTAAGGAGCATGGAGAAACTACCTTTGTGCCCCTCATTGCCTCTGGCTGCATGTGTGGGGGGAGAGGAGTGACAAATCCTTTTCTTTTCCTGTAGTTTTTCCAGACTTTTTTTTTTTTTTTAGATAGTCCCTGCTTTTTCTCAGGAGCGAAGCTGTCATTTGCAGTTGACTGGTGTATTCTCTTCCTTTGCCCTTCATGGTCTGAATGCTGGAGGAGGTGATGCACTTGTGCTGGGCTGGAGGCATCTTCCTTGAGCATTTGCTGCCGGGCCTCCTGGAGGATCTCTGCTGGTGCAGCCGTGTGGGCTGTGGTGCCAGGGACTCTGACAGCGTAGGGCCCCTGCAGAGACCTTTGCAACCCCTCTCTCTCATTACTGTGCAGTACAGAGCTTCCTGATCTTTCTCCTTTGTGTCTGGTGCTTCTGATGTTAGTGATTTAAAGGCAATTTGTCCATATTTTGAAATTTTACTTCTTAAGGGTTGAGCTTAAGTAATGCTTTTTTTTCATCCATGCAGGCAGAGATGTGACCTTTATACTTGTGCAAGGGTTAATTCCCTGCCTCAGTGAAACCTTTCATGAACCTGATGATTTTAAAAGATTTGGAAAAATTCTTCTGTGGATGCATTTTTCCATTTTCTCTGCTTGCTTTAGATATTTATCAATGTACAAAAATAAATTTAATTAGATAATTTTAAAAGAATGCATAGAATTATTTAATGTGGTTTGAGTGCCTAATAGTTGGTATTGGGGAAATGGCTGTATTTTTGATTAACTGTCTATAAATGGATATGACAGATTAAGTGAGTTTATGCTGGTTGTGAAGCAGGCAGAAGATTGCATACTAGTTCTGCTTTTTAATTGTCTTTTCTTTCTTCTGTGTATATATAATATGACAGGACATGAGCAGGAGGATAAGAAGACTCTACAGAGAGGGGTAGAAAAAAAATTGGAACCAGGCAAGAATTGATGGAGACCAGCTATCAAAACGATAGCAGTAGATAGATTGCAAGAAAATGAGGCAGAAGAAACATCCTGTTGACAAGAAAGAAAATTCCTAAATTTTTTTTTCAGGCCAAGATAAACTGTAAGTTCTGCCGAATTGCTTCTTGGTCTCAGGTTCCCTCTGAACTTGTGGGCCATATGTGCCTTTTGCCACTGATCACAGTGAGAATCCTTAGCTGCTCTCAGGTCGGTAGGTGGACCCAGCAGAACATTGTAACTTCTTGATTTACTGCATGTCTTCTACAGTGCAACTTAACTCTTGTTTTATTGGGCAGTTAGAGAGCTATAGCCTCCTGATTTGTCTGATCTAAAATAAACTTAAACTAATCTAGTAGGTCTCAACAAATCATCTAAACTTGAGAGCAGATGGCACATGCTTTTTATTTAGCCCTGCATATACTATCTTGGTGGGTGGTAACTGCCTTAGGACAAAATCAGCATCCCACCAGTCACCATCTGGGATGGCAGATGATATGTGGGACTGTCATGAATAAGCATTCTGATGTTTGTAAATGTCTGAAGGAAGACACTGCTTGTTAACGTGGCAGTTGGTATGCAGTCACCACCATGAGAAGCTCACTTTATGCAGTAATCAGCAAAAAATGAATTGTGTGCCTTGGGTTCATCTCTGGAATATGGGTGGGTGTAAGTTGCTTCTTCCATAATTTGTTCATTTTGATGGCAAACTTGAATGGCTCTTATCTTGACAGACCTTTAGTCTTTGTCATTTCTTTTGTGCTACAAATTTTCTTCTCTTAGGTACTGTGTCAGCAGTGATATTTAGATGCCTCATACTGCTGATAATGAGCACAAATGCATGCTGTGAAACATGCCCTTGCTTTGACAGTGTATTCTGAGTTGATGTGGAAATGGAGGGGACAGTTTGGAGAAACAGGTATGAAATTGCTTGCAAAAAACACCCCATAGTTTTGTTCTAGATGCAGGAATACAAATGAACATCTTCTGGCCCTCCTCTACTCCCATTTTCCCTTTTTCCTCACGGAAGATGCAAAGACAGAAGTCTGAACCATGACGATATCCACAGGCCACTTCCCTCATCTTCTCTGTTCCTGGCTCAATGCACTAAGCCTCTTTGCTGAACGTAAGTGCTTTGTGAAATGTTGTTTAGATCTGTCTTTTTGGAAGGGCTGCTTGTCATTCATGTGACAGGTTCCTTATGTAGAGTATTTTAGACAGTAAACCTGGCCTTGCAGGAAACTCTGAGTTGTATCAAGTACAAGTGTCTTTGAAAGGAAGAAATCTGTGCCTCTATCATGCAATTTGATTCCTACTGCACTTACAACATCCATTTTGGTTTGTGTTATTACTGTCTTACACACACTTAGCTGGTCTGTGTGCCAGCTGAAATGGGTTCCATAGAATCACAGAATGGTTTGGGTTGGAACGGACCTTTAAGACCAACCAGTTCCAACCCCCTGCCATGGACAGGGGCACTTTCCATGAGGCCAGGTTGCTCAGGGCCTCATCCAACCTGATCTTGAACACTCCTAGGGATGGGGCATCCACAGCTTCTCTGGGCAATCTGTTGTGTCTTACCACCCTTGTAGCAAAGAATTTCTTTCTCTTATGTAGTCTAGACCTATCCTCTTTCAGTTTGAAGCCATTACCTCTTGTCCTGTCACTCCATACCCTTGTGAAAAGTCCCTCTCCAGCTCTCTTATAGCCTTTTCAGGTGCTGGAATGTGCTCTAAAGTCTTCCTGGAGCATTTTCTTCTCCAGGCTGAACAGCCCCAACTCTCTCCCTCTCATCATAGGAGAGGTGCTTCAGTCTTCTAATCATCTTTGTGACCCTCCTCTGGACTTTCTCCAGCAGGTCCATGCCCTTCTTGCGTTGGGGTCTGCAGAGCTCTACAAAACAACAGTTTAATGAAGTGACATCTACTTCAGTGATTCAAATAACTGACTTTTCTTTTTTTCAGTGCCTCCAGAATACTTGGTGTAGAATATCTATGAGAGTGCAGGGCCTAAGAAGTTTATGCAGTTTAGTAGTGCTGGAATTGCCAATGGAGCTTTGTTATGAGGGTTTTATGGTAGAGCAATATACTACTTGAGTATCTTCATGTGTTTTTAAGTATGATATGCAAATAGTATACTGATTTTATACAAATTGATAATAAAATGGAAGAAACCCAAACAATGTGCCACATGAATTCTTAATTCAGGTACTACCATTCAGCTTAAAATTAAAACGTAAAAGTTAATTAGGTCCAAAAGTTTATAAAACCCAAATTAGATTAAAGAAATAATATGGTTGCACTGGCTGGAAAGCACGGAAGTGAGGAGTGTCTGCCAAATTTGTATGAGCAAATGCACTCACTCTCATGGCTCTTAGTTGAGGTGAGAGCAGAGTGGATTATTTACAGCATGGAAGCACATGCCTGTCCTGTTTCTGGATCAGGGTGTGAAATGTCAGCAAAACTAGTAAAAGGCTGGCTCTTTTTTTTTTTCATGAATGGAAGTGTGTATTTTAGTGTGGAATAAGACAGGTATTCAGAATGGATTTCGCAAGCAACAGTCATTTGAAGCCTGAGGTTACTTGCAGCTTGAGTTTAGGAGCGGTCTGTGCGTGGGAAGGAGGAATTTGGGAGTGACTGTATCTTCGACTTCACCAGACATCTCTCTGAGCTCAGTATCGGCACAAAATATGCTTAGTTGTGGTTCCTTTTAACAGAGAAAAGGGCACGTGAAGGGTTAGATTCAGGTCAGTGCTAACTTTAACCTGGCCTTCCTGCAGGTGGCTTCAAACCAGGTGATCCACTGTATGGTCTGTCACTACCAGTTGTATAATATTCTTATAACTTGATCATAAATCTTAAGTAATTAATAAGACAAAGCAGGTATGATGTCCCTTTATACTATAAGGCAACATTGGTTTTGATATTCTCAAAAGAGAATTGGTTGTTTACATAGACAATGACAGCATCTTATGAATGGTGACTCATCTGGGACCATCTTTTTAGGAGCGCTTTAGGATTGACATTCACTGCCACTGATCATACTTGCAGTTTTCTGTTCTTTATATTCTTAGTGCTTCCAATCAAGCTGATAGATCTCAGTCTCATGCTATTTCTGAATGTGGCACGTTCTTTGTTCATGCCCAGCTATTATTGTTGCACAATCCTCAAAGCTCCTGTGTCCGGGAGTGCTTTCACAGCATTACCAGGCTTTATCCTGAATTAATGGTTTCCAGTACAACTTATACTCAGCTCCTAGCATTGTCAGACTTAAGAACAAGACAGCCATCTACTAGGCCTGGCTTTCTGTTGTGGCTTCCTTTTATGTTGAGATGAATTCTTGATATTTTTAAGAAGGTAGGAAATTATTTTTGCTTCCTGAGACCAAAGATTGATTTACTCTTCAAATGTGATTATGCTCAAGCAAGATAAAGTAACAGCCAGGTACAATTACCGTGTAGGAACCTCAGATTATGTCAGTAGGTTTTGATCTTTATTTGTGCAAGTTCATGCCATGAACAACTTTTTTTATAAATAAAATAGATGCTTCACTAGAAGTACCTTACATCTCGGATCAGTTATCCAATTAGTTAAAACCCATTTGTTTTGCAGTTGGCTCTAAGTTATCTTAAGCTTCGTAAATGTATAAAAATAATTTGTTCTTTAAAAAACCCCCTATTTTCTGTGGTCCTTTTATTGTTGAACACAGGTTCAAACTATATCCTCTACAGGATTTTCCCTTATAGGTTTGTTTCCCTTATAGAGTTTTCAGCTCTTCCAAGATAAAAATCTGATGCAGATACATCTAATAAATATTGTGTTATTGAATTTTTTTTTGGGAGAAATACAAGGAGTCATTTGATTTAAATAGTAGTTGGACCCAGTACTTTGAAAGTTACAAGTAAAAATCCCAATCTAGCAATTTTGTAGAAGTCTAGAGATCTAGGAAATAGTCTTAGAAAATTATCTTGGAGGTGGTATTATTCAATTTATTTGTTAAATTCATAATTGATAAGACAGTTCCGTGGTCACAAGAAAGCAGATTGTGAAAATGGGGTAAATTGAAAACACACATAAGAAAACTCACTTTGCTAATTTCTACTTAGAAAAATTTAGCTTTTTAAAATTTTGAGGATTTGCTGTTAAAATAACTTGTAATTTTCATGTTCAACCTATTAAAAGTATCCTATCTATTTTTTAAACTCTTTTATTTTCTTTTTGTTTTTCTTTTTTCTTTTTTTTCCTGTCTGTTTGGCATTTGGGCATGTTTGATGTTTTAATCCTGCCCATGTCCAAGAAAGAACTAAAATAAGTCTCTCTATTTTTGTGGTTTAGTTTTTTCTTCTTCCTGGGTATTGCTTTAGAAATATGGCATATTTGGGATTTAGGTCTTTAACAGAAAACTAGAGTTCCTGGATGAAATAGAATGTAAATATGATCAGGTACAATCAGTGATGGTTGGTATTAAAGGGACTTTTTTTTTTAATCAGGACACTAAAACAGACTGGACCATGAGGTACTTGATTGAATATGTTGCACATATCATACTGGGGATAGAAGTGTGGATGTTGGGATTGTTATATGGATTTGTCCAACAGACTTGTTATAGAGAAAGCTACGGGAGCTGAGCAGCCATTTTCCTAGAAAGTCTGTTCTCTCTGATAGGTTTCTGCACGTGGTAGGGGAAGACAAATGTCTAAAATAACATCTAAACTATGTGTTAGGCACTTTGGGCATCTAAATATTCTTCTGTAATTAGCTAAGATTGCTTAGAGTGCAAGTTAACTGAAGGTAAGTACTGGCTTAATGACAGACTGCTGAGTAGACTGCACCAACTTGTCAAATGGTCCATCAAGCAAAATTGTGTTATGGTAATTCTGTAAAACTATCTGTTCATCTTGAAGCATAATCCAGGGTAGCTGTCTGGACTCCAAACTTGGTTAGCCTGCTTGGCAGCAGTCTGATGTGTTATGTCAGGTGAGGATATATGTCTTTGGTGAATAAACTGATGGGTAAATAGATTCTTGTATTCTTGTTAATGCTAACAGTGCCAGAAATCCATAAATATGGGTGCTACAGATGAAAGGATCAGCCTTATAATTAGAGCTAACTACAGATATTGGCACATGCAACAGCAGTCAGTGACAACCTAAGTTGAGAGTGATTTTATTTACTCCAATTTAGCTGAGCTCACAGTCTAGTGCAGTAGCTCTAATTTTAGGTTTCCTTAACATGGAAAATTTCAAGGCTGGTAAAGCAAAGGAAAATACTAGCTACTTGAATGTTTCCAGTTTTCTGAATTACCTTGTGCTGAACAGCTAATGTTTGTGTTGTGAAACAACCATCTGTTTTCATAGTTTGAAGAGAATCTCCTTCAAATGTTAAATGCTCTAAAATGTGTTAGTGAAGAGGCTGTCAGCCATTTGTCATACTATACCATGCAAAACTTTTCATGCACAGTAACAGCAAGCTGAGTTTCTATTCTTCTTTGTATTGATTAACTAGCATCAAAATTAAAGCGCAAAAATTACTGAGCCCAGTTTGGGCTGTGTACTGTGACTAACTGATTATTCTTTATCTGTCCTAAGGAATAAAAATGTGTTTACTTTTCTGAGCCATCCAATTTTTTACTGTAACTTTGAATAAAAACATTCCATGTATTTTGTAAGCAGAGATGAAAGACACAACCAAGAGTTGATCAGATATGTATGGATGGGTGATAAATAGTTTGACAGGTGGAGATGTTGCAGAATATGATGCCTCCTTGAGGAGTTTCAGAGCAAGATGAAGATTAAACATGGCAGTTCTCTGTTTTGGTTTGTACTGAAAGAAAGAGGAACACATCTTCTGAAACAAAACGAGTCCCTTAAACATATGGGGGATTTTTCAAGGTTGGCTTCAAAATAGTCTCTAGTGCTTTTTTTAACTCTGTAGGATACTGCACACAAGGCACTATGCATATGCTGTTCACCACAGTATCCCAAAAGAACTTGTTGCCCAGATGGTGCAAACCATATGCCTCCTGATAGTTTATCTATGTTTGGGAAATATTGTCTAAAAATATTAGAAAGGTCATAAGACTTGTAAAACACAGTTCTAGTGAGTTTCTTTTAAATAATGCTCTGGAGGTATTCAAAGTTGGTTTGTGTGATTTTTTGGGGTTGCTTTTTTTTTTTTTTTTCCTTTCGGGAGGTGTGTGTAAATGGTTTGTGGTAGAGATGAGGAACTAGGGAATCATCCTTGCTCCACTGCAAGGCCACAGCTCTTAAGGCATGCATGCAGACTTTACTAGTTCATATCATTGCATAGATAAGCATTTTCTACAGAGAAAAAACTAAGAGGAGCACAACACAAGGCTGGGCTCTGGGTCTTTCTCTTCCCCCTGCTTCCCCCAACTGTCTGAATGAACCTTTTTGGAAATGTAACAATATAGAAAGCCAGTTAATTTTGGTATTTGTTCCCGTGTCTTCCGTAACTCATTTGATTATTGCTAAAGGAGAAAATTCTCTTTGCCCATATGTAAGTTGTTAAAATACGTTTTCTTTTTTGCTTACCTGGCAGAGAGGAAAGGCAGTCTAATTACATTTCCAGCATGGTGGTTCTTTGAAGTATCATCTCATTAGGGACGGGCATTGCAAAAGTTTAGACCAGCACTCAGGAAAAGAATGCATCATGTAACCATCACTAATTCATTAGGATAACCAAAGCTTATTTCCTTTGAGTAAAGATTTGCACATTCTCACCTACAGCACTGTACTATATATAATACTTCTTTGTAGCTCCTCTGAAAGCACAACTCTGTTTAAAAGTAAATTAGTCAGCCAAATTGAAAGGCTAATTGCCTTGAGCTTCAAGTACAAAGGATATCCACGCTTAGATTTCTTTGCCAGCTGCGAGAGGCTGAGAAGATGTGTTTTCAGAAATCCTAACAGGGTATCTCATGACACTTCAGAATTTTAATGTGGTGTCATAAATCACTAACTTATTCTTGCTCCAGTATTGTTTGCAGAATCTTTTGAGACAGATCAGTTCTGTGTACTGGGGAGGAAATGTGATGGAGGGACAACCCTGTTTAGTCTGGTAACAGCTTATATCAAATACTTGAAAAGGTCTTATATTTTACATTGCTCTTATGATTTTGATTGGAATAAAAATTAGTATATCTGGTTTGAATCAGGACTTATTTCTGCAAGAGAGAGATCGATGCAGCATACAATCCCTTTACAGACTTAACATTTTTCTGGATCATTTCAGCTGGATATATGGATGCTCTTCTATGTTTCCTGCTTTGTTTTTCTTGTTTTCCCATTCTCACCTTTTAATTTTTAATTGGGTCTAATCCTGGCTGAGTAAATACAGTGACAACCTTTGTAATGTGTGTGTCACTCCAGTGTGATTGACAGAATCATGTCATTTTTGTATAGGACATTTTTATTTGTGGATATTGTTATATATCAGCTGCTGCTAAAACTTGGCTTACACTGTGCTGTATTCAGGTTATACAGAACTGGGACCTTGCAGGATTGATCAAATGTATTTTCTCCAGATGATAATTCCCAACCTTTCTACCTTTTAATGAACACATATTCTTGTTTTTACTCTTAAACCAACTTATAAATACTTCACAATCCTATGTATAACAATTACTCTAAATTATTTTTTGGTTTCACAGAATGTAATGATTATGTAACTTCTCTTTATTCTCAGCTCACTGACTGTAGTCTCAAGTAGCTGCTGCTGTTACATGATAATGTCATTGAGCTATGTGTAAACCTGAGGAATGAAATGGCCCTGTTTCATATCTGACTCCTGGTGGGTGAGAACAAGTACCACCCAGAACTCTTCACAGTGTGTCTGCAGCAATAAGCTCTTTTTAAAAGAAAAAACCAATTGACAGATGTGTGCTTGCATAAATTTGAGTGACTACAAAGTTTAGAGAATAGGAAGAAAGCTTTTTGGTTTGTGAGAGGGTTGGTGGGTTTTATTTGTTTGGTTTGTTTTGGTTTGGTTTTGTGGGTTTTTGTTGGTTTGGGTTTTTTGTTGGTTTTTTTTTTTCTATTACAATTTAATATGTATGTACATGTTTCTTTCATAAAAGTTTAAAGCATTCAGATAGCCTTCTAAAGAAAGGTTAGCTTGTACAAGATAAACTTCATTGGTGGTGAGATTCGTAACACTGACTCAATGCAGAATTGTACTTGTTCTGTATATTCTAGAATCAGGACATTTCAGTGGAGATTTTCAAAAGTGTGTTTTTCCAACCTGAACTATAAAGAAGAAAGGAAGGAGACAAAATTTTGAAAAAAATGGAAACTTTCTTTGCATGTAATAAAATTTTTAGGTTTTGAACAAATGTATACACCACGAGATGTGCTCATTTATAGTAAAAGCTGTATTACTGTGTGAAAAATGGCCATACTTTAAAATTTCAGTGCGTGTTTGCCATCATCACTTTCTTTTTAAAAAGAAAAAAGAGACTAAAAACAAAGCTTTTCAAGCACAAGTGATTTGCTTTACCAAATGTTCCGGTCTCCAAATCCCTGGAGGCTGAGGGCTGAGATTGCTGTTGAGAACAGGCAGACTTCTGAGGGCTGGCACAGATCTGTCTCTGGCTGCACGTACCGGTCCTCTCCAGAGCTGGACTGGTCAGAGTATGCTGCTGCAAGCCCTCCTATGCTCAGTGTAGGCATTTTCTCGGAAGTGACTTGCATCTGCTGCTCCCATGAGTTGTTGGGAGGTCATTGCTGCTTACAACCAGGTCACCTTTTAATTTAGATGCAGAGTTTAAGGCAATGAAGGTTGTTTTAAAATTTCAGCTTGAATTTTTAAATTCTTAAATTAGTAGCAAGAGATTGCTTCAAGGACTCATTTGTCTTGTCTATGCAACTTTGTAGTAAAAATGAATTTATAGTTATTTTGTTTGTTAAAACAAAAGTGAAATTTGGGCAGTGATTTCTTTTTATTTGTTTGAAGGTTAATTTTCTTTCTAGACTGGCAGCTGGGATGCCTAAGGGTGCAGGAGCAGCGTGTGGCTCCTTGCTGTGCTCAGTTGTTCTTTCTGGGTGCGTCCATATTTATAAACAATTTTGGTGATGTCAGGACTGTACTTTTGAGGCAAATGTTCTGATTTTCCCCATGTACCCTGATTTGGTCCATAATTGAGCAGTCTCAGACTTTCCCAAGGTTTTGCTCCTTTGGAAGAAAGTAAGTGGAGACATGTAGTCCAGGAGTGTACGTATCTTGTGCTGCAGTGATAATGTGCTGATGCAGTTCCAGCCTGGTGCTTTCCAAAATAGCCCTCCTTGGAAAGGCTTTGGTGCTCTTACAGGCAGCTCCATCGGTCTTCCTTCTGGTCCATGCAGCTTCCTAATGCAGATGTTTGCCTCTGCCAATTTTAAAGGTATCCAAACCAACTGAGTTTCATTAAGATCTTACAGATGATTAAAATAATTGCTGAATTATATTTTGGATTATTTTCTGTCTGCAACCAAGTGTACGAGATTTCTGACAGGCTAGAATTTTTGAACTGTAACTCATTTTATTATTACATAATTATGTTTGTACAACTTGTGAAAGAATTTTTGTTTCAAAGTCTTTTACTTCAGAGAACAAAAACTACAACAGTGCTGTTGAAATAAAAAGTTACAGAAACAAAAGGGACTAGGGGGGGTTATTATGGTTTAAAATACACTGAAAAATAACAAATGCTGAAGCTCTGAGCAGATTAAATTTTCAGATGAAAATGTCATCTTAGCTCAGCTGAGTCAAGGATCTTGGTTGCTGGCCTTGAAATACGATACTAACAGTTAAATGATTTAGTGTGACAGTCTCTAGCCTAGGTTTTCAGGATCACCAGTATTTTGTTTCTAAACTAATTAAGTACCTGTACTCTACAATTATTTTTAATAATTATTTTTATTTTTATTTGATGTGATGTGTATCTTAATGTGTTGTTTATATTATTTGCTTGTTTGATGACACAACTGTCACCTATAAGATACAAATACATGAAGTCTATGTAGAATACTTGATCAGTGAATTGTACTTGAGAAGGAATCTGTATGAATACTGAAATGTTAAGCATGGGTTAGAGTTAGGAATTTGATGAAATACTCTATCCTACCATGTAAATGACTAACTATTTCTGAAGCTTTTTCCTTGTACATCCCTGTGCCAGAGAACAGAACAGACTTTCTCTTGGTAATATACTTACCTGGATAATGAGAGGGGTACTCCAGTGTTACTTGTGAATACCACACTCTTTTGGGGAGGATTGCTGCCACTTTTGGCTTCATTGTTTGTGTCTCTCAGTGCTCCTGCCTAACAGGGTGGTAGGTGTATACAAACTTCTGTGCTGCTCTGGTTCCCAGGCTGGAAAAGGGACCTTGTGTTTGGAGTCTTTTGCCTTTGAAAGCTGAATGTAAGTGCGCTCTTGCCTGGAAAGAGCTGCTTTTGTGCACAGCTCTCTGAGCCAGCCTTTGGCCATCCAGAGTAAATACTCTGGATGTGGTGATGGGGGGAAAGAATAAACAGCAAGTTGTGTAGCTAACAAAACAGAATTATTTTCTATATGAGTTACCCTAGACCCCCCATTTCTCCTCTGCTGGTTTAGCACAGTACATTAAATGAAATACAGACCTTCCCCCTGTACATATAAAACGGTTCTTTGTGCAGCTTGATTCATTGATCATGATGAGGTTTTTATTCTCTAGGGTAGTTAATATTTCAGGCTCCTGGCTTGATGCTCAGGGACTGTTATTTACCATGTATTTGTGTAGTTTGCACAAGACTAACGTCTAGCTGACTTTTCTCTGTACAATAGTTCGAGTTGTGAAGGTATTGGTGGGCTAATATAGATAATACACAATGCTGGTATGAAGCTGAAGCTTTGGATGTATGTAAAAGTGGAATGGCGTCATTAGTCTCACTTGAACAGTCTGCTCTCCTTCCAGTGTTTCCATAACATCTCTTGTTGGCATCCTTTTTGTTGAATAATTGTATTTGAAGCAGTGGGTACTGCTATGGTCACTGGAAAGTAAAACGCTCTGGAACCAGTGTTTAGTAAGGCAGAGGAAATGTATTTGAAAATAATCTTAACCTCTGCTAGAATGCAATAATAAATCTGTTTTAAAATAGAGAGCTTGCAGAACAAAATAATGAGTTGTTGCAAGTTGCTGTGCACAGACTCTGATATATTGCCAACTTATTATTTCTGAGCTCAGTGGTGTGTCACAAATGCATTTATTTCTATATTAAGCAATGCCTCTGCAGTTTGCAACCTTATTTGTTAGAACTGGTTGTTGGGTCATGCATTATAGCATTTTAAAAAAGAAAATGCAGTTTTAATAGTAAGGATTAGTTGCTATCTAGTAACAATTCTGTCTCTTTTCTTTGTAGGTATGAAACGTCCATTAAGTCCTGACCACATCATTGAAGATGGGATTATGAATCAGCCAGCTGTTCTACAGGTCTTTGAAGAAAAAGGACTGAGGAATGACAGACAGGATTATCAATTAAGCAAAGAAAAAAAGAAGATACTGTTTTCCTTCTGTGAGGTGTGCAATATACAGCTGAACTCTGCAGCCCAAGCTCAAGTTCATTACAACGGCAAGTCTCACTTGAAAAGGGTGAAGCAGCTAAATAATGGAAAACTCCCTACAAGTACAGCTCCTGGCACTTTGTTTGCAAGCACAAGCACAGGTACATAACTAGTATGAGATATTGGATTTTGGTCAAGAATTCTAAGGAAACTTTTAAGCTCTACCTTCTCCACCCAACACAACCATTAAACTTAATATAGATTAATGCTGGTAGTTAGTAATATTTTGCCGTGTTCAGAATTACTGGTGTATTTCGTTTCCTGTGAAGCCAAGTGGTATTGAGGCAATATTCCATTAGTGTGGGATTAATTACTGTGTTGGAACTTGAGATATGGTCTATTTAAAAGTAACTGTTGCAGGTCCAAATACACATTTTGTCATCTGCTTTTGTTCCCAAAAGAAAGTTCTGGAGGCATGCTATGTGTACAGGAGAAACTTTTAAAAGAAATCTAGTAGTGGAGAGAGAAAGGAGGAGAGATGGAATTTACAGGCCTGGCCCTTTCATTCTTTCTGCTTTCAGTCATCTGGGTTTTAACTACTCTCACTCACAGAACCAGTTTAGGTTGGAAAAGACCTCTAAGTAAGAAGTAATTCAAAATAAAACTTTTTACTTACTAGGCAAAACAAAAGTCTAAACTGCTTGGACAAAATGCGTTTAGCATGCACGATGTAAAAATACAAAGCACATATGCTTTTCTGGTTTTTGAGGGAGGGGTGGTGGTGGTTTTTTAATTTCAGTGTTAGGCTCAGTTCTTAGCTATTTGAGAAAAATCTAACAGATTTCAAATCTTCATGAAAGGAGTTTTCTTAATTGTAATATTTGTTTTTATTTGATACATGAGGACACTGGCTTTGGTTTCTTTTATTTTGTTCTATACAGAAACAGTCAAGCTGCATTGAAGGGTTTAGTTTTTCTTTTTTCTGATTTTGTTTCTTGTTAACTGAATTTGACTTGTTTTGAAGTCTGTGGTACTGTTTTGTTTTATTTAGACCTAAGTAGTGTAAGGGTATAATTTGTGTAAGGCATGTGATCCAAAAGATTAAATTCCTATTGAATAACATCTAGATTAGTTAATTGTGTGCATTCTTAAAACAACTGGATATCTATGAGACATTACGATTGATTTAAGATTCCTCTGTGTGCTGATCTACAATGCAAACATATAAAAACATTTTCTATTTTTGTTGCTTTTTGTTATCTGAACCCCTTCATCTGGTGCCTGTGCTGTCATTCCTGGGGATCACAGCTGATGCTCTGGCACCATTACTCAGAGTGCTCTGATGCTCAGAATACAATTGTTTGCTGGAGCACATGCTTTGGGGTTACTGTATAGCTTGGGAGTTAAAATCCATGGTTTTTTGTACTTTGTTCACTGATCTCTGTATTAGACTCTATCCTAGCTGTGTACTAGTTCTGCTGGTCTACCTAGCACATGTTGAAATAAGCATTCTGTTTTCATAGCTGAGGGATATTGTGTTCGTGGCATTGAAAAGAAAGAAATGGCTTACAGGAGACAATTTATTATTACTATGATCGCATAAACTATTTCATATACTGTTTAAGAACCGGTGGGAGAACAAGATTTACTGAGATGTAGTTCTCAAAGAACATTTTCCAAAATAAGTAGAAATTAATTTTCTTATAAATTGATATTATCCAGGCTCGCTTTTAATCCATGTCCTCTGGAGTGTTATTACCTCTTGTAATGTAAGTCTGCCTTTCCCATTTCTTCAGCTAACATTGTAAACAGAACTAATTGTGCAGATGGTAAGAGAGCAATTATATTAATCTCACCTCACAAGTGAATAGACTTTATTCCACATGCAAAGGAAGCAAATAGCCCCTCTCATACTTCACTGTTATAGCTACACCCTTCTAAAAAAACCACCTAGTGAACAGTTCAGCACACCTTAGGAAACTTTCCGCAAAAGTTCCTGCCAATGTCAGGTTGGAGTTTTCCTCTGTGTTCAAAAGATGAATGTGAAATTAATAATATTCCCACAGGAAAACGAGGCAACTGTAAAATATGTGTGACTGTAAATTTTCCTTGACACTTCAGAAACCAGGATTACAGACTTGCCAGAACTGTCTTGATTCTGTGTGATGGAATTGATGGATCACTGACTCCAGTTCTCCCTGACACTTGGTGGACTTTCTTATAAATGGAGATGAGACATATTGTCATATTCTTTCTGTTTTGTGGTCCTCACTGTGACAGGTGGCCCTAAGTTGTTAGAAAATGTCCTTTTAATTTTTTACTTCCACTATGTTTTGCAACTATAAGCTCAATTTGTTGCTCTTAACTGGCTGGTAATGGTCCTTGTTGTACCACTATTGGAGTGTTTATTAAGATTTGATACCTGGGATTCTAGGTCCTGGTCACAATACCTTTCATTGTATAGATGAGGGGCTTTTAGATATTTAGAGTCTAAATATAATTGTAGAGATGAGTTTAAAGTTACTTCTTTGTATTTAGAGCAAGGGCGCAATTGTCATAGGACTTAAAAATGTATTTAGCAATATATTTTTCTAAAAAATTTACTCTATTTCTAGTTTATTTTGCCTCGCTAGTTATTGAAATATACAGGCTCTCTTGCTATTGTACCTCTACCTGCAATTTAAATTACTTTATAGCAAGTAAGATTCCATATAAAATAAAGATTTAAGAGCTGCTTTTCTTTATATTGCCAAAACCAAGAAATTAATGGACTACATTAGGTGACGTTGGTGATTTGATCCACTCATTCAACTCCTCATTTTCTTTACATTGATGTGGAAAACTGTGTGTTGGGAAAAAAGAGTATTCTTCTTGGAAAGTACATTGCATATGGTGTTAGAGCCTTCACTATTGCTTAAGTTAGTGCTTGTTTATTACCAGCCATGCCCATCATGTCTTACTGCAGCTCAGGCCGAAGTTTGTCAGTGCTGCCCTTCCCGGGGCCACCCCCACCCCTGTGCCAGGCATACACGATGTACGGACAGGCTGCTGTCAAAAGGACATATAAGAAAGTGTGTGTAGCCTTTGCAGCTTAAGTTGGAAATTATTTCGCTTATTTCCTATAAAGAAAAAGAAAGGGTGGTTTCCTGCTGCCTTGGGGAGGTGTATTTTGGAGTGAGCCTGTTTAAAGCTTTTCAGTCAGCAGGCCTTGCCGGAGCCTGCAGCGGCGACCGGCACGGGGCAGAGCCCAGCTGCTCCGGGTACCTGGGATCCCACCTGCCCGGCGTGAAGCACGGGCTCAGGCTCCCGCTGCTCACAGGGGCAGCAGCCAGTTGGGAGCGTGTGGCACCAGCTTGGCTAAGTGCTAATTAAACTCTGCTCGCTTCCTCTCTGCTGACAGCGAGCTAATGAGTTAATTGTTGGGGAGCTGAAGGCGGGCGGGGGCGATGCTCCGGAGGCGGGGAAGCGGCGGGAGTGCGGGATGCGAGGCTCCCACGCGGTGGCGCTGCAGCCCGGGCCGTGCGCGGAGCCGCGCGTCCCTAATGCCGGTGTTGGCAGGGGTAGCTGCGGGCTCTTCGCTAGTACCGGCCGGGGGCTGCTCCCTGCATGGCTTCCTTGTACTCCTCCCACTTCTTCGGAGGCGACACCGATTTTGTTCCAGGAACTCTCACTGCTTCTCCCATGGGGTGGTATCTCCTGGTGAGTCTCCCGATTCTCTCTCCCTTGCCCCCGTGATAACGTGGGAACAGTTGGTGTAGTTTTAAGGAAGTGTACTAGAAATGCCTATCGAAGTCCAGATTTTACAGATCTCTGGAAACGTGTAGGAAAGTTTCATTTTTGTTACAGAAAGTGTCCAAATTTAAAAGTGGGCAAAGGAGAATCCCTTTTTCCTGGGTCCTAGGCTGTCTTAAAGAGCAGATGTGCTTTAGGGCCCAGGTGACACTCACTAATGCCCATGTGACCTTTCTGTAGGTTTGGCTGGAGGTGTGATTGGGATGTCAGGGTGTAGTGTATTCTGGTGGCAGCTTTGCCTTTTTGTTCTTGGAATATCTGACGTTGCAGGACAGTTTCGGAAATGTTGTAGGACCCTATACCATGACTCTTTGTAAGGAACAGTGCTACAAGTTCTTGTGTTAACACTGCAGTTCTGAGGAAATAATCACAGGTTGACTTCTTGAGGGATTATAAACACACAGTTTTGTGATCTGGTTCACAGCAAAGACAGGGATTTGTTAATACAGCAAAATAAATACATAAATGCCTAGACTTCTGTTGTGTTTGTGACTTAAATCAGGTCACAAAAAGGGCCTAGTAGTGGGAGTGGAAGGGAGAATGTAAAACAGCGATTTTGGGCATGGGAGAAGAACAAGGGAGTACGGACAGGGCAGGGGTTCTTCCACTTCTGGCAACAGAGAGTAGAGTTTCTTTGTCTCTTTGTGCAGTGCCATATAAATTTGGAAGTCTAGGCAACCTATCAGGTTAATGGAGGCAGGGAGGCTTACAACTAAAGAACTCAGAATTATTCTTGATAGGATCCATGGACTGTATAGCTAACTTTCATGTTAGTTTAAAAAAAAAAAAAAAGGAAGTGTGAATAGTGTCTTCAGCCAAAAAAATGAAACATACTATTGATAGACATTGAGAAATTACACTGAAAATATTCCAGATAGCCTTAAATCTACATTCCCAATTTTGGCCTCATGCATGTGAAGAAGACTTTTTTTTTTTAAACAAAACTGTGAAAGAAGTTAGCTTGCCAGATGACTAGGTCAGTGCAGGATTAAATGTTGGTTGGCTACAACAGAATGATACTGCAGTGCACCACTCTCATTCCAGTGGAGTTTTTGCTTGGTTTTTGTCAGAAGAATCTAATCCTAACCACAGGTCTTAGTATGTAGGTTTTAGTCCTTATCTGGGCCAAGACTGGCTTTCTGACAGGTAGCTTAGTTGCCATCTAAGACTGCTTTGTGCCAACTTAAGGGAGAGCAGAACTTTTGCTTACTTTAAGCCTCCTGATCTAGGTCCTCAATTCCTTCTCAGTGTTTGTCTTTCATTAATCGAAAAAAAGACAAGGATAATCTGATTTTTATTGCAGAAGATCTTTATGAATTATTCTACCAAGTACTCAGAAGAATGCAAAGCAGCAATTAAAAGCATCTTGAAAAAGTTTGTGACCTGAGTCCCATTAAATGTGTGCATGCACAGCTACAGCATTAGTGCATGTAAGTCTGTAGAGGAGGATGGTAGAATGCACTGTGAGCTTACCGTTTTTCTGCGTTGGGCCAAAACCTTTTTTAGACTAGTAGAAGGTCAACACTTGTTCTGCTTCCCATGCCTGCTGCCTACAGCCCAACCTTTCAGAAAGCACTTTCAAGAAAGCTGCTTCTTTGGGGGCACAAAGTAGAGCAACTCCTCAGGGCTTCCCATCCCTGGCCCCCGTGACAGGGAGGTTGCTCCATGCTTTGCTGTCCAACTCCCGGTAAAAACCATTTTTCTATTTGTAGAATATTGGACTCTTTCACTAAAAAGCAAAACTATTACTGTCTCCAATATAATAGAAATAATGACAAAGAGTTACATGCTTGTAATGAAACTTAGCTTAGTGAGCTGTTGAGAAACTCTTGGCATTTCACTTCTCGCTACAGGGTATGTTGACTTTTTTCTTATTTACTGATCTGTGGAACAAGATTCCATTTGGTAGATGGTCCCACATTCTTTGCATCACTTGAGTCTCTTCCATTTACTTAAGATTAACAGGTAATGGTACGTAACATTTTTCTTACAATATGAAATGTATTTATGATAAGCAATTGCTGTTTTTCTTTCACAGAAGTCATCATAGAAACATAGAATATGCTGAATTGGAAGGGACCCATCCAAGGTTATGATTAGCTGCTCTGAAATTAAGCAGATTTATTTTATTCTTTTTGGGTGCTTGGTACTCCTCACAAAATGTTGATGATGAGAGTTAATATCAAGGCCCAGAACTGACATTAAAGTTGGTTTCTTATTTGCCAAAAACTACACACCATATCCATAACATTCTGTTCTTTGAGTAGCACTGTGAAAGTGCTGGTAAAACTAATAAAAATATTAAGTAGATGGTATGTGTGCTCACTGGTAGGCTTCAGGAAAAAATTGGGGAAATCATTATTTTGTTGAGGTCAGTTGTTTTAAAGTAGTTGATAAGTTTCATCAGAGCAAAACATTCAAAAATTCCCTGATGGCAGATAGAAAAACCATAACTCTTTTGAAGTTGGTAAAGGTTATCAGACCAATTATTCATCTCTAGGCTCCATGTCATTTTCTTGGAGGTGGGGAACACATGAATGACGTTAAGCAAACAAACAGTGTATGTAGCTTTTATGGAAAAACGTGGTTCAGTGGGGGTGGTCCTTTGAGTGGGATGTGGAAGGACTTCAAAACAAAATTGGACAGTACATTTGGCACTCTTTGCCACTACTTTGCATAAATATATTCTCACAGCAAAATTCCTTCCTGGACAGTTTAACTTCTCTTCAAGGGCAGTTATGCTGTGGTAGAAAATCATCATTATGACATCAGAAAATCAAATGTTCCAGAGTCTAGGACCAAAAATACGGGTGCTCACCAGCCATGGTTTCAAGCTAGAATGGCTGCAGGAGTAGTGGTGACACAACTTCTGCTTCAGTAGGGAGCGTATCCCTTGTCATTTAATGACTTTGGGCATGGCCTGGAGAGCTTCTTAAATCAGTTGAGTTGATGTTGCTGCAAGGATTTTTCCCCTGTCTCGTTGAAGGATGTGATCCCCCGTTTAGAGGTGTAGACAACTGAGAAAAGGGATTATAAATTCGGACATTTTTATTCATGTGCATGTCTCACCATGATTTTTGTATTTAAACGACTGGAAAATATACAATAATGAAGTCAGGTTTGTTTATTACTTTTATATTGTAAAAGGAAAGCTGCTATCTTCTCATATAGTAAGTTTTCTCATCTGGGATCAGATCCTGTCAAAATGTCTCTCATATTTGTTTCATGATCCAGCAGTATATTTGGATAACTGTACAGGTAATATAATAAAAAACTCCCATGTCTTTCTGTTTCTTGAAAACGTAGTTATGATTACAGCTGTCTTACACTGTGTACCTCTGGTGTCAGTATGCCCAGCTGCACATGCTCTCCTACCTTTTTGGGGAAAGAAAACCTATGAAGTACCTGAAAAGACAAAAATATGTACATTGCAAGAAGTCCATGTGGGAGTAGGAATAGCATGAATTTAATAAGCCATGGAGATTTTTCATAGTAAGTAATTTAAAATTACTGTTGTTTCGGAAGGATGAAGGCATTGGTCATGTAATGTTATGCTTTTAGTGTTTTGTTTGGTTTTTTTTTTCCCATACAGATACTTAATCTGCTAGACTGTACAGGTCTTTGTTGGGTCAGTATTCTAAATTTTTTCAGCCAAATATTTATTATTCTTTTTAATAGATATCCTGTCTTTTAATATATTTAGACTTTGTCTGTTACATGGTTAAAAACATACTTATTTCATTTGCATAATTTTGAATTAATCTTATTTAGGAAAGCTGTAAGGAATCATTAATTTTTATTGCTGGATTTTTTTTTCCCCCCAATAATGAACCTCATCACAATACAGGCTGCTGATTCTCCTCTGTCTCGTGTTCGTTGTAGAAAAGACAGAGCTATTTTTAACATTTACACAGTCTAGATACATGATTCCTCGTTCTGTGTGGTTTGGAGCTGAATCTGTAGAGCCTTCCATAATCATATCCTTTTATTTTTTTATGGTTTGTTTGAATTTGATCTCTGTAGCTGATTCCATGCATTGATAATGAAGGCTTGGGTTGCCTGATTCTCAGCATAAATTGAGGCAGACTTCTACTTTGACAGTGCTCTGTGTTTCGGTGAGCATGAAGATACAGAACTGAAATTGCTTTGCTTTCTTTACAAATGACTCAGAGTGTGCTTGTCCTTCCCTAAAATGTTGCCAGCGTGTGAAGGATTTTCAATGAGCAGTGCAATAAGCCGGCATCTGGGAAGCTTTGAGGCTGCTCTGCTATAGCAGTGAACTGTCACACAGATGATCGGGGCTGGAGCCAACGCTCCGTAGCACCGTAGATCATATTGGTCACATACTGGAAGTTTTGTTTTTGTAACTTGGTTGCTGTTTAACCTGCTTAAATAGTATTGCCATAATGTGGAGTGGGCTTCCCAGTAGAGGTGAGTCTGTTTTTTATTAT
Organism: Edolisoma coerulescens; assembly: GCA_013397115.1. NCBI lineage: Eukaryota > Metazoa > Chordata > Aves > Passeriformes > Campephagidae > Edolisoma > Edolisoma coerulescens. The sequence continues at coordinate 1,085,974 of VWZW01004300.1, read as the reverse complement.
TAAACTTCACTGAATTGCTTTGTGCTCCGACATTAAGAGTGGATGCTTACATGTTTGGCATTATTTCTGTGTGCAGTGCATTTCTTAGTTATTCCAGTGGAAAGGATAATAAAAATGGCAAGGCATATAATGCATCTTTTTCTTCTCTTCTTATTTCAGTATTAAAAGTAACTAAATATGTGGCAAGCTCCCTTTCCTTGCTTGCTGTTTGCAGAGGGCATCTTTCCAGTAGGTGACTTCCTATGCATTTTAAATGTTTTTTGAATGTCAGTGATGCTGTGTTATTGTTGTAGAAAGAAGCTTATTAGTAGTGTGAATAAATGCCTGTTACCAGAGCTTGCTTTCTGGCTTGTTAAATCTCAAAGTATAGTTACAATGATGTGTGAAACACAAGAGCTGTTGGTTTCTCCAGATAAACTAAAAAAGTATAGAATGAAATAAATGGTATACTGGATTTGACATCTTAGATATGTCTGTCATTGTTAATATTAAAAGTTATGATCTTTCATGCCCAGGACAGCTTCCAGTAATTCATTTGCACTGACAGCTTGCTTTGAGAAGGGTATAAAATTACTGTCGCTTCTCCCTAACCAGTTAAATTTGAGATTTAGTGTACCAAGTTTTATTTAAGGGAACAGATAGTGTGCTGAAGGTAGCCTGTGAAGTTCTAGTAGTAAATCTTTACGCTTGAAAGAAGTGTTATCGTAAACTAAGCAGAATTTGTACTTATGTGTTTAAAAAAGGGGGATTTTATTGAGAATTTCACCTATAGCAGAACACAAAAAATTAGTTCAGCCGAGTTACTTATTAAGCACTGCTGTTATGCGAATATTGAGTTGGTGAGGTGAGACCTCCTATGATTATATTTGTGTATGTTGATAGTAATTTTTTTAAAATAAAAAAAGGAAATATGTTGAAAAATATTTATTAAATGTTTTTCTTGCTTGCTATAGAAATGTCTGTGCTTACTATGTAAAGACTGCTGTGGGTTTTTTTTTTTTTTCTGAGGAACTAGGACAGCTCATGCTTTTTCCTGCTAAATATATTTATGAGGCAGCTGTTTTATAGCTTTCAGCTCCAAAGTTATAGATAAGTGTGTATTTGTTTGACAGAAGATTCGAGAATTTCCATTTACTGCCAGTACATGTAAAGCTTGGCTAAGCAGACTGCATCAGGAGCACACACCATTTGTATTAGCCAATCTGTCTTTGCAAGTCCCAGGGCCACTATCTTGCTAGAAGCCACTGTGTGCTTTTGAAAGCATGAAATTAGTTTTATACTGAGCACATAGTTTCTCATTTAGCAGTTCTTTTTATGGTAATGGTCAATTTATGGTTCAGTGCCAGAATTTTGGTGTTCTGTCAAAGCCGATAGCTTCTGCTAAGGTGTTCTTTGGAGATAAAGACAAACAAACAAAATCCAAAACAACACCCCCCAACAAAAATGCAGTCTGCAGTGGGGATCCTAGGGAGATGCAAATAAAAGAAAGTTCTCCCTAATGACCTAACTCCTGACATTGCTGGTAGCATTTTGGAATTATTTTGTTATAGTATTTCAGAAAACATTTGTCATTCATGACATAAAATTATTAAATTGTCACCTTTTTATACTTCATAAGTTTTTTTGGTTTTTTTTCCCATGACAGATAAAATTGCCGTCTCTCAATGCTAGTTTTCTCTATATGCTTATTTGATGATAAAGGTTAAAATGCACTTGAAAAATGTGTATGAAGCACTCTAAAGATTCAGGTTGATTTTTAGATAGCAGCTTTAGAATACATTACAAGCTTTTCTCTTTCTTCAGGAATCTAGAGAAGTCAGAATAAGTTGTTAGTAAATACTTTTGTAAAACCTTCTTTAATACATATAATTCATAAGTTGATGAAACAACTTATTTTAACCTGTGTCTTGTACTTGGAAGATTTTTATTTTTCTAACTATGCCTGACTTCTGACTGTTCCCTCACTAGGAGCTATGCTTGATGAAAGGTTAAGGTGGTTAACATTGTACACTTCACTTGGATTACTTTGTCTAGCCTACATTATTCTCTCTTGTATATAGGCAATTTAAAATTGCATTGCTTTTAATCCAGGTCTTCACAATTCTGACTTGATCCTGAAATAATAAATGATATTGTATCATTTTTTAATGATACAGTATTTTCCTCTTTGCACAGCTCTGTCTGCAAGGAGCAAAATTTTTTATTGCATTTTTTTTGTGGAAGGAAAATGTGGTGTGCTCTGGAGCTGGTAATGTTTCTTCTGTTAAGTGCTGAGGAGAGATCCTGTTCACCGGCTGTTATGCCTTCCTGGGGAAAGAAGAAGCTGGAGGTCATAGTTTCCAGAAGTTTAGTTAAGAAGTTAATGTAAGCAGGTGTACCCATTTTGTATTATTCCATCATCATGGAGGAGAAGGAGAAGTAGAAGCTGTGGAGATGACTGCCCTTTGTCACAGGCACTTGGAAAGCACAGCAGTCCCACTTCAACAAAGCTCCTTTTTCAAAACCATGTTTGGATGCTTCTGTAGTCATGCAAGAGACGCAGACTGACAGCTTAAAAAAAAAATATATATATATATATATATAGTTGTCATTTTAGGACCTTTGAGTAAATTTGCTTGCTATTTTTCGGTGTGTGTTTAAAGCCTACCCGGCAGAAAACACTATGAGCGTTTGGAAAACAATGTGTGACGTGTTGCTTACCATGACATATAAAATTTGTTTTATTTCTCTAAGTGCTTGAGCTAGAATGCCTTTCTTTGTCCTTTTATTTTTGGGGGATTCTTTTTATCCATGCTTTTTATCATTATGAATACAAGCTTGCCACACTTCAGTCTGGTGAGTTCTTTGTTCCATGTTGTTTTTTGCGAGGTGCTTTTACCTTCAAAGATCTTGCATCCTCTTGCAAGTGTCTTTATACCTGCATGTTTCCCCTCCTGCCATTTCATATTGGTAGTTCAAGTGAGAGGCAAGATCTGGTGTGTTTGTTATGGTGGACAAAACCACTTCCTGGTGTGGAGCTCTATTGTTTCTGTATCCATTCTCTAGCCATTTCTGTATCGGATTCTCAATTATCACATGGCACTGTAGTTTTAATTTCTTCTCCTTTGGAAGGCAGCAGTGTTCAAGATTGGTGATCTTTTGCACTTTGAGAGTGTCCAGGGGGTAACAGCTTCACTACTGCCAAGGTTACTTTACAAGGATGTTCTGAAGAAGAGGACACTAAGCTAAAAGGAAAAAAAAAATATTGGGGAAGTGGTATGTTGTGAACAATTCCATGTTAGTCACTTGACTCTGGGATCCAATTCTAGCTAAGCTCTCCGTGGAAATCTTGAATTTGTTTTTTGTTAGTGAAGGTCACTGCTGAATCCTGCCAGAGAAGATGAGTGCACTGAGAATGGTAGTTCACTGTAGCAGCCCTGTTGAAGTTTTACTGCTGAAGCTCAAGTTTAGATGTTTTTTCCTGTCTATAGGTTAAAGAGCCAGAGATGTTCTGGAGGTCTCACCCAGAATGTTCAGCCAAGAAATTGTCTTTTTTTAATACGCTTTCTGTTCTGTTGGATTTTGAGCAGTGCTAATAACATGACTCTGAAGGGAAAATGAACTAAATAACTTCCCTGTTTCACATATGCTTTTTTGTTCCTGTAAGGAAGTTTTCTAAAATTATTTTTCAGTTGGAAGTTAGGAAAGCTGGGTATGTTTTGATCTCCAGAGGTGTAAGGAGAGTGCTTTTGTATTGATACCAGCAGTCAGGACAGCTGAAAGGCTAAATTCCTTAGTTTTGGGTTCAGTGTATGTTCAAGGCCTACACTGAAATGTTTGTGTCTCTGGCTGAGCAACACAGATCTTGGGAAGAGATGAGGAAGTCTTTTTAATACTCTGTGAATAGAGGAATACAGCTTCCTTAAGGACTGAGATTTTAAAATTCATATAGTGTGTTACAGGAGCTCCTTGAGGGAAAGGATATGACTATGAAAGCTCAGTGGATAAAATTTTCCCTTTAAGCAAGTTGTGAAACTTTCAGACTTTGGGCAAGAATTTGTGTTATGATGCATTTGCTGACACCACTTGTTAGTGTATGGGCTGCTCTGGATGGTGTAGGAGATCTGTGTTCAGATCACCTGTGTTCAGGTGATGAAAGGATGTTTCCATATCAAGGGACTTCTGAGGTTCTGTGGTGTGTTCAATTTTGGATTTTTTTGTTTGGTTTTGCCAACTGTTCACATTGGTACTGTTTGTGTTTTTACTGAGCTAGAAAAGTCAGAGCAGGTCTCTGATGTGTGAGTTTCCCTTTTGCTTGCTTTAAGCATTCTGTGATGGCAGAAGCCAAAACACAGTGCCTGGGTTTGTAACTTCCACCTGGGAGACTCCATTTTCTTCAGGATATTTCATAGTAGGGGTGGAGAGATGAAGGCACGGTAAGAAATCCAGGTAGGAAGTTCTTAAAATTGTCTGGTTTTCTGCTCAAACTGGATTCAAAATTTTCACACATGTGCATCTCCTCTGGCTCAGCCTTGAGTGTTTGCAATGATGACATCCTGAAATGTTTTGTAACTGAGCATTTAAATATGAGCAGACATGGAGACTTTTTTTCACCAGCCAATCAAACTTAAGTGGAACATGGAGAAAGTAAAGAGGTGAGGAAGATTTATAGGCTTTAGAGCGGCACATCTGGATAAAGAGACACAGAAATCACTTCAGCGAGACAAAACAGACTAGCTGGAAAGAATTGAAGATTATTGTTAGGAATTGCAATCCAGTGTATTGTGGCCAGCTTTGTTAGTGGTACTATTTGAGCCTAATGCATCTCTACTAAGGTTCTGAATAGTAAAAATCGATCTATTAAGTAATCATTGTAGTAACCTCTTTTTAAGGAAACATAAATAGCACTTAGCTCCTGTGTACCCGGGTTACTTCTGAAAATAAGATTTGGGCTTTTCAGTCACTTTGGGTACCGAGTTAGGGCAGAGACTTTGAGAAAAGCCAAAGCTGGAACACCAGGAGTTTATTTACTGGGGAGAAAATCTTTATGAAAACATGCCCAGGTTCTGGGTATTTTAAACATGGTTATAAAGAATGGAAAGTGGTGTAGTTCCAGATTTGTTCTTGATAGCTACTGACAGAAACAAGGAAAAATCTGGCAGAAACAAGTAAAAATATTGTTGTCCTTTTATTTTATCAGTTGCAAACACTTTCTCATTTTAATAATTCACCCTCTCTTATGAGTATTTCTCCTTCAAGGGAAAATTGTCTTATTTTCTTTCAACCTTCCTCAAAACAAACAAATCAACTTCGTTTCAGAGATTTTCAGATTACCCTTGCAGAAAAAATATTTGAGTTGATATTGTTCTGTTAAATGTACATTAGACGTCTACTCTGGCTGTTAGTTATTGCATGGTATCTATGTTGTTAATATCCTTCTGCAGGTAATGTTTCTCCACTGGAAAACCAGTGAAGCATAAAATCCAAATCAATAAAGCAATACTTTATCAGCAATCCTTAAACTATATATGCCTTATTAGAAAATTACCCATGAATATGTGAGTGACAAAACTATTTACTTGAATGCTTTATAAATTCCTAAATTTTAGAAGATATCAAATATTGCTTATCAAATGTTGCTTAGATCAGAATACCCACTAGTAAAGAAGTGATAAATGTGAGAAAAGTATGATTTATAGAAAGATCAGTCTGAAATGTGTATCCAAACTATTGAGTAATTTTGAAAAAAAACCCCAACCCTTTGACATTGTCATATGTGATTTGTGAAGCCCAGCTATATAATTGTAATTTTAAATTTATAAAACAGATACTTGATTTGTAAACATCTGTCAGATAGTTTGGCCAGACTTTACCCGAACTATTGTGTTGTTCACAAATGATATTTATTCACTGATTATGCCCAGGTTTATTGGAGTCTTCTGAGAAATGGGACAAAAATGAGATATTACAATAACAGGTAAAAGCTCTTGGGCATTTCCATGCTCTGAAGGTGTTCTGCAACTTAAACATGTGGCTACTCCCCCAGCTCTCTCATGCACATGCTCACTTGTTGGAAAGACATTAATGGGCTTGGTGGCAAAGAGGAAGACATTTGGGTTGGTTCTTAAATATCATGTACCCTTTAACTTGAGAAGTAAATTAAAATAAGAGGAAGGAGTTTGTGAGAGCAGAAGGCATTGCTGCATCCTGATGCATGAAGTGAAACAGCAGCATGGCTGGAGTAAGGATGTTCCAGACTTTTCAAGGGCCAGCTACCCTCATGACTGCTTTATGTGAGACTTTAGTGATGATTAATTTAACCTGAGGTTAAATATTTATGTAAGGTTAAATATTTGTGTAACCTAGAAAAGGTTGCATTAAATTGAGATGAAAAGTAACATGATATTTTTGGGAACAGGTGTAAATAAGTACTGCTTGAGGAGATGCACACTGAATTTTTGTTCTGGTTTTGATTTTAGTTTAGTTTGGTTTTGTTTGGGTTTTTTTGTTCTGATTTTCACTTTCTGGCTGCTCTACTTTGATCACTTCTCTTATTTCCCTGTCTGCTGAAAGTGAAGCCAATGTGTGGTATGCAGTGGTATTGTACTCTGCCCCAGAAAGTGGGGGATGCTGAAGTGCTGAAGCATCCTGGGATTTTGCCCCCCATCAGCTCTGCTTGTAAACTGGAATTGAAGTTGATCACAGTTGAAGAGGCAAATGACTTGACAGCATGAACTCTATGGTGTATTTTGGAGGTTCTGCTCTGGGTTTTAATTTAAACAATTTTCTGTAACCTAAGAAACCTTGTGGAGAAAATGTGTATTGAGGAAATGTGCAGTTCACCAGAAAAATAATTCTGAAGAAATGCCCAAAATGTTCATTTTTTAAGTATTTTGGTTGCTTTATATTTTTATAGCAAGAGACTACTATTTGAATAATTATGGCATGCTTCAACCTTTTATCCGTGTTTAGGAACATAACTTAATATACCAAACTGAATTTTATCATCGGAAGCTCATTTTATGCAAAGTAGGCATGCATTAAATAAGAAAAAATCAAAAGGGTAGAAATAGCTTTATAAGTAATATTTTTGTCAGATAATTTTATTTCATTATTGCTTCAAGTAAAACTTCCAGCCACCTTTACTGAAGCCTCTTTGAAGAGAGGCTTTGTTGAGTTCTTTAATTATTGATGTAGGTTTCTTTGGGTGGTGGTCTTGTTTATACAAGAGATACATTTGAAGGGCTGTTAATCTACTGAGTACCAAGCTTCATTGAAGTTTAAAGACGTGTTTGAAACTGAATAGATTTCAATGGCATTTTATGTTAAGACTCCAGTGGCAGAAGGCAAGAGCAGGTTTTAGTTGACAGTGATCCTGTCTGTACATTATTGCACTGGACATCCACCCTGGCAAAAACAGGCTATGTTTGCAATCATAATGTACTTATTTTTTGCTTAAATTCTTGGTAGGTGATGGAATGCCAGACACATACTTCTAGATGAAATGCAGTTAAGTTTTCCATATTTTTAGAGTTTTGCTTCAAAAATCCTTGTTATGATTATCCAGATTTGAAATCAATGGATGAATTGGGCAGATAAAGCTGTCTGTATTTTAAAAGTATTTCTACTTTATACTGCTTTCCTCATTTGAAAGCTTGGTGTTGCTTTGATAGATAGCACATTACCCTGGCTGCTTCAAGTCATCCCTTTGCAAGGTTGATGCAATGCATCAAAGCTGTTTTAACTGCTTTAAATAACTACGATAAGAATCCTAATCTCAGAAATTGTCATTCATTAATTGAATATCTGCAGAGTGGAGAGCAGGACTGTGTTGTTTCTGCTGGCTGCAGATTAGCAGACTGTTCTGCTGCATGGAGTCTCATCCCTCCTGTGCTCAGAGCGATCGTTCTGAGAACCAACAGCTGTGCACTGTGCAGAGGGGAGCTGCTCTGGCCCCTCAGAAAGAGCATCTGCCTTGCTTGGTCAACAGTGACCCCTCTGTGGCAAAAGCATACTGCTGGAAGAACACTAGGAGTTGAGAAATACATGGGCACCTCATCCAGTCTAAGATAGGGAGCATTCATGGAGTCTGGATGAAAAATGGCAATTTTTATTCTGTCTTGAGTCAAATACATGTAGCTAGAAATTACAAATCCTAAAATGTGTCAAAATAGCAGCTTTTAGTAGGCAGCTGAGTGATGATAATCTGCAAGAAACTGCTGTGCTACTGTGCTACCTGGCCTGAAACTGAAATCCCTTTACTCAGTATATTATTTTCTAGGCCATCTATTGCATGAGCATGTTGTTTACTGCCTACCTTTAATAGAGTTCTAGGGTCAGGAGAAATTGTTATGCAAAGTCAAGGTTTCAGGAGCTGCATAGTTGATAGAACAACAGCCAGTAACAGTGCAGACACACAGAGGAGGAGCCTTTGAGGAGCCATAATCATTTAGAAAGTTTTTTTCCCCCCTTTCTTCTTTTCCCTTTGATGTTGGTGCTGAATGCTGGTGGAATATGACGGTACTCTTGAGGTGTGGAGCAATCAGCTGCCAGCACAAAGTGGAGTCTGAAGAGACATCTACCAATTAACTGGAAATAATGAGAAAATTATTATTGTTACACTAATCAAAGTGAATTTGTTACCAGGAAATTTGGAAGTCAACACGTTTGTAAGCATGTATGGTCTAGTATGACAGTTCTGGTGTAAACAAAGTCAGAATCAGTGCATCCACTGGGGCTCAGAGACTCTGAGGACTGAAGGAATCACCAAGTCTTATCTATTCTACAATACTGGACAAAATAATCTCGAGCATTAATTCCTTTAGGAGAAGAAATTGCTTTCCCAAATATGCCAGTGTTTGCTGTTAAGTCCAATAAATCTGCAATTGAACTAGAACACATTATTTAGAGACACATTCAAGTCAATTTAAGGACTTCAGGATGTGGTGAATTTACTTGTTACGCTGTTGAATTTTAAATAAACCTTTACCTTTGCAGTTAAGAACTGCATCTTACTGCCAATTTGAATTTTCTAATTATGTGTTAGGAGGTCCCTTTTCTTCTCTACTGTTAAAGAACCTCTATGATTAGATACATTCTCCTTATAAAATGGCAAGGAATCTTGATTTCAAGTCTGGCGCTGTTTGTATTAAGGATGCAATTACAAGCAGGGATTGTGTAACATTTGAAAAGGTTATGTACTACTTTTTTAATACCATGATTTTACATCAGTGGCCTCAGTGACTCGCTGATGAATCAGAATGACAACTTTGCCTCCACAGCCGTGGACTGTTGGGTCTGGTTTTTAAAGTCTGCACGACATACTTGTAACTGGAACAAGTACTCTTTCAACCAGGAGTGAGTTCATAAAGCTCCCTTTCTTTGCATCAAGTTAGAAGCATGATACTGATACTTCTCAAGATTTTCTGGACTTCTGCTGTCTTTTCCTCTCCTGTAGTTATTTTCAGCTGGCAGGATCAAGCTTTTCTCAGAGCACATGTGAAAGGAGAGTAATTTTCCAGGTCAAATTCCTTGCTTATGGTATGCACTGCTTGTTTTGCTCCTTTGTAGACACTGGACTCCGTTTCTAATACTGTATTTTAAATACTGAAAGGCAGCTATGTAGCAACTCTGTGTCCACTACTTGGTACCATCTGGATGTGCAGTGAACTTTGTCACTCAGAGTTATTTTACCAATTAAAAAAAAAAGCATAATATCTTATTTTAGCTTAATATGGATGTAGAGTTTGTATTGGCATAGCTTTATCTGATTTCCTGTACATGATGTGTTCTTACCACATTGCCTAATTTTCTTGGTGTTAGTTTCAAAGGCTTGCATTGATCTAAAGCATACCTTCAGTGAAGATGGAAAATGGAGAATAGAGAATCTAATCAGCTTCTAAAGACACTGTGTATGTGATTTACCTGACAGATGTTTCCTTACAGTTTTACCTAGGTTTTAGGACAAGACTATCTGTAATCTAACCATGTAAATAATTTTGTTGAGCTTTTATCGTTTTGGGTACATTAGTACTGATGAGCATGCTCATTAGCCATTGTTGTTCCCACTTCATTGGTATTGTTTAGAGACAATATCATCCAGAGTTATATTCAGACCATTATCCTTGGAATGTTTTTAACTCCTTTGGAGCATGTCCCCAGCAGCTACATCCATCTATCCACCAAGACTTCTTTCTGTACTTTGTGGTAAGAGTGGGAAGCACAACATAAGCATATTCATTTATTTGGACAACTAATTCCTTCCTGTTTTACTATTTTACTTAAGGTTAAATGCTTACAGTTTGGTTGCACAGAACTGTCTAAACAAGATGTACTGTTAACAGGCTTGCTCCTGAGCCTGTGACTATGATACTAATACTAATCTTTCTAATACTTTGCAAGCTGGTGTTCAGTATTTCTGATTCCAGAGAGTGTGCTGCCAGGATATGGCTTTTATTTTTTTTCTTGATACTAAACTTTCTCCCACAGAAGTGGGAATGAAAAGGCTCTATGAATTTAAGTATTGCTTGGAATTTATTTCTGCAGTTTGCTTGAACTTGACCTTTCTCTAAGCTCTTCTCTGTTCTGGGTCAGGATATGTATACCTGTATTCAGGATTTTGAGAGTGCTGTCCATGAGTAAATCCAAAAATAGGTTGCAACTTGATTTTTTTAACAGCTGAAAATCACAACATGGCTTGAATTAAAAAAGGAACATTATTTTGTAGCAGTACCTAAAGTGGAAGTGTTCAAACTAAAACAGAAATAGGGTTCTCTTTTGCACATCATTGAATGCCTGGGAAGGTTGGTCACTCCTGAATTGCCTGCTTTTTTTCTTGCTGTGTAAGCCTTCCCTCTACTTTCCCCTACTGAAGTCAAGGAGTTACCTCAGGTTAGCTACTTTTTTTTTTCTGAAACACCATCTTACACTCTTTAAATTCAAATTTTATGTAATCACATGGTAGTATTTTCTCCCCTTCTCTTAGATTTTTCTTTTAGTATCAGGTTTTGTAATTGATTTTTCTCTACAGTGAAATAAAATGTGTTTGTGCTTTCTTGTGGCTTACATTCCTTTAGCTGCAAAATTAACTGAAGTCTAACTTTGAAGGGTTTTTTGGGGGGTTTTTTTTGGTTGTTTTTTTTTTGTTTGTTTGTTTGTTTTCTTTAGTAAATAGCTATTCTTCTTTATGGACCTTTTTAATGGAGGCTGCTAGTAACTGCTGAGCAAAAATACTTTTTTTTTTTTTTGGTAAATAAAGCATTTATAGAAAGATGAAAGTATTTTCTTTCCAACTTTGCACAAACTTGGTGAGCTTGGATTGATTCCTCTAAAATGACAACACGTGGAAGTGTTTTTCCTCTTTTGTCATTTATCAGTGGCATGCACATCTGAGGCTTCTGATTTTTGGCTTAAACTACTGTTAAGTTTTCATTATAAATGTGCCACCTACTGGAGCAAAAGGCCCATCAGCAAATATTTATTAATGTTATCTTCTCCCAGGCACATTTGCATCGTAATTCCTTTCTAGATTCCTGTGCTTAGGGTTGTCAAATCTACACTGCTTTTTGGCAGCCTCACCATAGGGTATGAAAATGGTAATAAGAATTGTAGGGTATGTGGAGCATGAAGGTTTAATAACATGCCTTGGAAAAAAAAAAAAAAAAGAAGAATTGATATGCTGAATTATTATGAAAAACACCTACCTGAAATGAATGTCCATTCATAGGTACTCTAAGTCTTGATTTCATGTTGGAAAAAAATCACTTAATTATTCAATATAGCCTTGCAGCAAAAATAAAATTTAAACAAGATTTTAGATTACACAGTGGTTTTTTGTAGTAGTTGTTTTTTTAAAAAAAAAACATCTTTGGTCTTGCCTTTGCATAGGATTAGTCATGATCATCTTTACAAACAAGAGGCATTTTGCTTGGAGCTTGTCGTCTTTTATGCTTCCATAATGAAATGAGTGATTATTTGTATTGCGAATATGTCTTAAGAGCTACAGTTTCATTGTGCTAGACTTGTACAGAATTATGGAAGAGACTTATTCCCAAAATTTTTAAATCTGCTTTGAAACATAAGGCATTAAGACAGTAGTGCAAACTGGAAGAATAGAGTGATCTAGAAAAAATTGCTAAACTCAAATGATTTTCTTGATGTTTCTCATGAAAGTGAGTGCTTGTTTGGCGACACTTGACTGTATCACAGTAGAAAAATGTAGTATTTGAACAAAAACAAGCAGAACCCCTTCCTGAAGATTAATCTGTTTTTCTGCATATTAAATTTATGGGTTCCTGTCAGACAGTCTTTGGCTTAGGCAGGGTTGCCTTTTTTTTTAATTGGGCTAACCATGATGTAGCTGATACGTTAATGAGACAGCTATAAAATTTGGTGGTTTTCCTTACACAAGTTGCTGTTTTCTTTCCATGCCTTGTGAGTAGAGCTCAGCCATGAGGGCATTTGCTTTTGAAAAGGAAGAATGATTCAAGGAACCACCCTCAGAAAATGAGTGTGGAGTCTAACAGGCTGTGAAGGAGATAGGGAGTTAGGAGCTCTCTGATCTCTTCCCATCTCAAGTTGTGGTGAATGTTGCAAACGCACAGGTTTCCAGGTCCTCAGTGATAATTGCAGGGAGTCCAAATTTTATGCTTGCTGAATCTTAAACTTCCATTATACTTCAACAGAAATATAAATTGCTTAAATTTGGAGTTTTCAACACAGATTTGTAATAATCAGTGTCCTTGTACACTGCCTGTTCATTCATCTGTCTAATGCTGTTAAACTGGGTTTTGCTCTGGACGTGTTGGGATGGTGTTAAATATTTATTTGGTCAATATACCATCAATAAATAGAATGCAAGTATCTGTGATAGACTGTCAAGGAGGCTGGAGTGACCACTGATAGGGCTGCGTGGCACACCTGGGATGGCACAGTAATTGGCAGGAGGTAGCACAATACTTCAGGTTTTGAACCTATTTCTCTCTGTTCAAGGGGGAAATTGCATTTCTTTGTCATAGATATTTGTTGCATAAATTCTCTTTCCAGTTCTTTATTTGATAGTTGAATGACCAATTTCATATTTCTGGGTGAGGGAAATTTAGGTTTTACGTGGAGTAGTCCTGCTTATGAAAAATATAAATGACTTTTTTTTTTCTTTGGTAGGTGATGGAGCGTGTCTTCTACAGTTTTGTGAAACAAGCCAGGGTATATTTCTGGCTTCACTCCAGGTAGTGAACACTTGGAGTGTGCTGGGGCAGAGCTTCAGGAAGCATGGTGCTTACAGGAACAGTGCTCACATTTCCATTGGCTGGAAAAGTAGGAACATCAGCTGGAGTCATTAATATTGTTGTCTTTAGGGGTGCCTGTAGCTGATCTGCCTACTTTCCCAGAATAGGACACTGAAGCCAGTAAATAAGGCAATAAAATATTTCACACCTAATAAATTTCATAAACCAAAAGCAAATAAAATCTAAGCAGTTCTAGGAAGAACACAGTTGTTCCAAATGTTAAGAGATTGAGGTCGTATAGAAAAGACAAGGATAAGAAAAAGCCCTGCTATTTTTATAGGAGGAGGTAAAGATCGTATCTCAGGAAACTTCTGAAATGCTTTAAAATACTTCAATAATGAAAAAAACAGAAAAGGGAAGTAAATCCTAAGCAACGTCTGAGAGTAAAAACATTTAAAGTACGTGATTGTTACTCAACGAAATAAGTGGCTACAAGAACATATCCCAAGGAAGTATTCAAAATAAGTAGAATAAAGCATTACAGAACAGAAATGTAAAAAAAAAATCAAGTCCTGCATGCAGTTTTATGGGCATATGGAATTGATTCAAAGCCTATTTCTTCATAACTGGGCTTTTAAGAATAAAGACATTACCTTATCCGTTATTTCATATATTAAAAATGTTGTTCAAAGCATGATTTGATTTTTTTTTGTCAGAAATTATTTGGTTATTAGTCTTTTGACTACTGGATTAAATCAGATGTGTTTCGTTTTATAATTTTTACAGGGATATATATGCTTTGACATAGTATATGGACATCTAGCACTAAAAAATAACTAAAAATAATTCCGGAGTACAAAACTGAGGTGGGCAGAGAAGTGATACACTAGCCATCTCAGGAGTGATAAATTATTTCAAAGAATTGCAATTGGAGTTGTGTATATTCATAAAGAACAGCATAAATTATTTGGTTCTTATTTCAGTTAATATCCTGTTATGCCCAAGCAGAGGAAATTTGGAATTTTGTTTTGGAATATGCGAAATTCAGGACGATGGAGTCCAGCAAGAGTAGAAGAGACAGGCTGGTTGAAGTCACTGAGAGATATGCAATACCTGGATGTCTTTCATAAAATAATGTGGCATTTTACTTACAGCTGTTTAAAAATATGACAATTTTTGTTACATTAGCACAGACTGCTAAAAAAAACTTTTTGGAGGAATATCTGGAAGTGCTTTGAAAGTCAAAAGCCCAAACTTTTGATTTCTGCAAATAATGACGCTTTTCTAGGGTAACCTCAAAATTAGCAGGTTTGTTTCACAATTGTATGTTGTAGCCATAAATAAAACTATAATTTTATTTCTCTGCCAACCAAGAAAAATTATTTGATAACTACTTTTCAGTCGGTCATACATAAGATAAGCAAGTGCACATAAAATGTTCTATTCATGACGTGATGCTCCTTATCACTGTCACAACAAATGCCCTGAGAATTGCATAGAGATATTCCGAGAAATTTTTACTTGCAGTTCTTCTCTCCTGTGTACAGGAAGAAATTGCAAGGAAGGTTTGAAGAAGAAAAAAAGAAAGGTATCGGATGTATTTTAGTGTGGTGGGGGGCTTTAGGTGTAACAAATTTGAATGTGTCTGTGTCTCATGCTTGTGGCATTGTGATGGCTTTGGATGTTTGGGTTTTTTTCTGCCTAGTAACCTTTATGGCCCCTGGCAAGCGTTAAAATCACTTCCACTTTTGTCAGCTGAGAATGACTGGGCCTGTTGTTGTCAGCATCTTGGAGGAGCTTCCGACTCACATGCTATCAGAAAAACTCCTTCCAGACAGTACTTGTGAACACAGACGGCTTCATCTGGGGTAATGGATATTGCTGACCATTTTTGTGGTGCTTGTATAAGCTGAAGGATAACGAGGATGGTCCTTAGCTGCATTTGTGAAGCAGTGACGGCCTTCCTTGTTTAGTATGTTAGATAAAGGCTGTTCTGCATCTATTCAAGCGCAACAGATTGCAAAGCTTCTGTCCTTAGGTAAAATGACCTGTGCCTAGATGATAACCCTGGTTTTCCCATGCTGCCAAAGGAAACCTGCATATCCACTCCTGTGAGTTGAATTTTTTGTCTGGATCATTTGTTTTGTATAGGTATTTTAACATTCTGCATGGCTCTCAAACACAAACTGGTGTTTTTTCTTCTATCTTTTCCAAATATAGCAGTTAAGCACCAAATTGCTGAAAATAGAAGCTAGGTAGGCCAATTTGCATCCAAGGCAGGTGTTGCTGTCTATTTCTCAAATGAGTTCGCTGGTGTGTCATTAAGCTTAGCCCAGCAGGGGCTGTTTCAGGGTGTGCACATGATCAGCAAGCACACTGTGCTGGTACTTAGTCCCTTTATAGGCAGTACCACCGTTCTGACTTTATTAAAGGGAAGCTGCTCCTGTTTGCAGAGCTTGTTTGTGTTTTCAACATGTCCCATATAGTTGCCTTCAGATATTCACTGTCCCTCAGTTATCTTCTCAACTCAGTAACTGATCATACCACTTGTAAAATTAGATCTGTGATCAAGTATTTCAATGTAGCTGTGATCAAGTTGCCCCTTCATGAGACTCAAGCTGAGTAACTCCATTTATCGTACAAAAGTATTGTGCACAGCTGAGTGTTTACACAAGAACAAACTGCCATTGTTCATGAGTTTCTAAATTCTGTCTCTCTAAGGTGGGCTTGCAAATTGTCATGCCCCACATCTAGACTCCTGCATTTCAGCCTCTGAGACTTCTGAGAGGTCTGTAAAACTGTCTGTTGCCAAGCTGCTTTCTAGTCAGCACACCTCTGGGAAGATTTCTGTGGCTCATTTGTTTTATCCAGTAGAGTCTTGGAAGAGTTTTGACTCCAGAAATGTGTTCCTGATTTCTCTGTTCACAATGGTAGTCGGCAAAGAGTTGAGTTGACGAGTTTGAAACTTCTACTTTTAGCCAGCCTGGATTGTTTTCAAATGCACATAGAAAACATTAAGTTATCTTAGCATATGAACATTAAGTTGGCATAAACCTGTATAATGTGAAATTAGACATTATGGTTGAATTAGGGTCTGAATTTTGGATCAATAGATATATTAATTTGTGATAGACTACGGTAGATACTAATATGATCTTATCTGATAAATGTGATGCTACAGGGTATGTTGGCTTACGATATCTGTTCAAAAACTTCTGAGTTTTTGGGTTTCACCTGTTAACATGCAGTGTGCTTATTTGCATTTTTGTTCTAAAAGCTGTCCTTCGATATTCACTGGAAACCTTTTGAAGGTTTTGAAGATTCATATCAATGATGTGGATATTAAACTTAGCAAAACCAAGAAAATTCAAGGTAAACTTGTGTGATAGTTCATCTTATGCCACAGCTTAATCGTTAAAGACAGTGGCGTACGTTCGGGTCTCAGCAAGGATTTATTCTGGCAAGGTGTTGAGTTAGCACTCGAGAATTTAAGTTTTTAAATAACTATCTTGAAGATTTGCGATTAACTGTGGATTTATCTTCAGTGAGTCAATGGAAGTAAAACCAGTACAATGTCTTGTGCTCTGGAGCTTCTCCGCTGGTACCAATGAGGTTCTACATCCGAGCAAGGTCAAACACTGAATCAAATTCTGTGAGCAAAGTGTGGTGCTCCAGCTTTTATCAGCAAATTCTCAGGAAGATGTGGAAAATTCCGTGTTTTCAATGTGTTATGCTTATAGACTGCTTGGAATTGGCATAGTTTTGGATCAGATTGTAGCACCCACATCAGTTAGCTAATTCTCTTGATTTCTGAGTGTTCGTATGTGTTTCTTTGATTGACTGCTTATTTTTTTTAAGTAATGCTCTGACAAAGCAGTATTATTGAAACATGCTGCCATCAACAACAATATGAAGAGGTATTAATATGATTAAGGTGTACATAGTTGATGGAGTTAATAGGTTTCTAGATCCTATTTATTTTTATATACCACAGTTGCTTAAATAAATAAAGGCTGAAGTAGTAGACTGAATTTCTATAGGAATGTAGAAGATTTTTGTTTTTTAATATATAATACACCTTGAATTGTGTAAGCATGTCAAAATGTATTGTCAGTATACTCGTACTCCAGGCAATATTTTCTCTTTTCTTTAATTACATTCCAATTTTGAAATGAGGTGATAAAACTTTTAGCTTTTATCACCTAATTGGCTTCTAAACACAAAGCTTAATCTACCCTAGCTGTATCCAATCTTATTGTATTGAATAATTTTCAAAAGAAAGAATGGAAGTTCAGTACTGAAGTTTGCATTTTATATGGAAATAACACGTGTTGTGTTTGCTCTGGATTGATGTGAGTGAAGTGTGTAGCATTGCACCTACACAAAGACACACCAAAATGTACAGTGTGAGAAATCGTACCTGCACACTTTAGAGAATACTGTCTAATCATCCTTCATCAATAAATAACATTCACATTTATTGAAACTATACATTTCTTAGAGTGTCAACTTTTTCCCCCATTTCTTTGAACCAAGAACAATTATAAGGCTTTGAATCCTTACTATACTAGGTGTAAGTTTTGGGGGGGCATTTCATTTAGTTAATGAAAATTGGTGGCTTTATGGTTATAATATGAGACATACATAATTATTTCTTTACTATTAATGTAGTCAGCTAATATGTGGCTGATAAGAATTCATAGCATTTCAAAACTGTCTTTGCTCTTATTCCTAAAAAAATCTACAAGACACAAATCCCTGTTAACCGGAGGGGAGCTAAGAGGCTACTAAAAAAAAAAAAAATGTTACTAAAAGGAGCTAGAAGTACTGTATATTACCAATCCACTCAATTATCATCTGTGTTTGAGGAACAAGTATCAATAGGGAAAATTTAATATTTTTATACAATTTCTGTGGTGTCCAAATATGTTTGGGGGATTTTTTTCCCTTGCAGTTGTTGGTGTTGAAAATCAGTTTCTGCCTGCATAGAACACAACTGTTGTTTTTATCACATTTTGTTTATATAGGAATGTATATATTGTGATTTCATTGATATGCCTTGTTATGCTTTAATTTGACATTCCAAAGATTATTGGTATATGTTGTGTAGCACATTTTCTGAATCCTTTTGCAAGCACTTAAGTAAATGAGATTGAGTTAAGAATGTACAACCCTATTACAGGTTATGAGCTAGGGATGGGAAAGGATAAAAGGAATCCTCAGTAAAAAAATCAACAGACAACTTCAAGTTAAATAATGCAAAGTTCATACATCTGACTGTTTCTGTTAAATTTTCCAATTTTCCTCTTTTTTTTTTTTTCAAATTCTTACTTTTGGTATCTTATGTTCATGGCACTTAACTTTAGCATCCTGTTAAAAACGTTGTGTGTCATTTTGGCAGTCAGAGTTGTGTTGTGGTAGAGGATACAAGACAGTACTGATTTACAGTGTGCTATAAAACCAGGCTCAGGAAGTGTGGGATCTCAGGCATAGGGAAGGAACATGGGTATAGGCCAAAATAAAAAAGATTCTGTAGAAAATACCTAATGTTTATGTAGCCTAGATACATAGCACTGTTGCTTTTTCAAAAACTGTGCAGTTCTAATAGATTAATATTTAACCTCATGAACCATCTACCTAGCTACAGCAAGGTGAGAGTTTCATTAAAATAATCCATTAAATGGTTTATGATGGGGTGGCCATCAGACAGAAATTTCCCATGTCAGGGGTGGCATAAGGTATGATCTGCTTGTGAGAAAATCAGTTGATACTTGCTTTTAGTGGCGGAAAGATTGACGAGGGGGTGGAGGGACTGCTTTGCAAAGAGCCTTAAAAGTTCAACATCTGAACATGAGCTATGCTAGGGCTTGTCATTGTCCATTGATGAGAGCTCTCAGCTCTCCCACCCCTAGTTCATGCAGCTAGTTTTGGTGCGTTCAGAGCGCAGGCCTTCCTTCAGGCTGCGCAGTAGAGCTGCTCAAGAGAGGTCATCGCTGGCTGCAGGCCAAGAGAGTTAATTTCTGCACTTCTGTTTAATGAGTTAACATCAACCCTAATGTAGATTTTCATTCTGGCTTAGATGATTGGTCATAATTACAATATCCAGATGCTGTCTTCCATTATTTGAGCATTATTTTCCCATTCTCTTCAGCAATCTGTGCATTACCAGGCTTGATTGGGGCATTAAGTACACTGAGCATGGCCGTACAGCAGTGCAGCCCCACCAGATGCAAGCAGTGGTGCTATAGTCAAAACCAGAACGCTGGCGGCTTGCAAAGCAAACCAGACGTTGCACTGCAACCAGGGTAAATATTTGACTAAAAATGAGCCAGTATGCAAGACTATGCTGTAGGCACTCATAAGCCATATCTGAAAAGAGCTCCGAAGGACAATCCTATTGATTTTATTCTTATCTTGATGACCTTGTAGGTTGAGTTAATGGTTTCTAAACTCGATTGGTGAGTTTGTGGGACAGTTCTGTTTGTCTCCAGTCAAGGAGAAAGGAAAGAAGTGTAGAGTGAGTTGAAAAATAAACTCTTTAAGATTTTGTCCACTCTCTGAACCTTCAATATGTATTTTAATATGCATGGGTGTAGAATCAATGAAGACAGGGTAATTGTATAATCTAGACAAGACTGAAATGTAGTTCATCTGTATTAAATTATTTATTTCTCAAATATTATGACTTGGAAGTCATCTGGAATTACAATAGGCATCCTTACACTTGGCCGATAGACATTCTCAAAGAAGCTGGAGTTTGATGAGGGTGGGGAAAAAAAGGAGTCTGGTCTTACTGATGTAAAAACCAGGCTGTTTCGCACTGTGGCACTCCTGGTGTGGCTTGTAAGGCAAGAATACATTTTTTCCTGTCTGTGAATACATGTACCTGGGGAGGTAGGTGTTCTTTTGGGATAAGGTGGGGCTGCGGAATCATCTCAGGGAATGATCTTTTGTGCCAGATCATTAACTGATTTTAAAATTGTCACAGCTTCTGTAAATCCAGACATAAAAGCAAGTATGCAGAATTTCATGTAGCTACTGCTAAGATACATCCTGATTTTCAGTTCCCTTGTGGCATAGTGAACTTCACCTTCATACATAATGTTGTTAAAACTTGGATGTTTTATAGATGAAGAGGTTGTTGCTCTCTTGTAAATGTTAACTGAGAGCAGTCTGCATAAGATCAAGAGGCACTAAGGGATAATGTAATTAGAATTTTTCAAACAACTGTATCTGTTTCAGAATGAAAATTCTGATAGAAAAAAATAAGACAAAATAGATCTCACAGTTTCAGCATAATTAAGATTTTTGCCAGTGGATATTATGGGAAAACTTTCTTAAATATTTTACCCTTACGCCTTTGAAAGTTTTCATATTAGATGAGCAGGATTTTCATTCTGCAGCTACTTTATGAAGCAAAAGCAGCTCTGATTCCCAAACTTCTAACAAACAAGGAGGACCAGAGCTGTAGTTAGCATTTACCTCTTTTTTTCTTTCCTTTCCTTATGGAAAGATCCTCAAGTCAATCAAGATGAGGGGAAATTTTGTTAAAGTGTAAAGTGTTTTGTTCTTAATAAAAATGAGAAAAAACCCCTCAGAAATGACATAATAATATATATATATATAAAGCAAAATAAGTTTGGGGAATTTTGCTTTATTTGATATGGATCTAAATTATGTAAATAAATGTGCTCTTGGTAACTTGCAAATTAGTATTCTCATCAGCAAGGTGGTTAAGCGTTCTTAAGCATGGCCTCTGCTTTGCACAGGCAAGGAACAAAAAAATAGCACAACAAACTCATATAAGGTATGAAAGGGAAATAGGGCTTGTATTTTTACACGGTTTTTTTGTTTCAGGTCAAGTAAGATTAATGATAATATGTAGAGGCCTCTGTATAAAAATTCCATCTGTTGTGACTAGCATTAAAGCTTTCTTTTAACAATATTGACAAGTTAACACTTGACCTCTTATATGCTACTGAGAAGAGATCTTTGAAATAGTCTTAGCAACATCCACTTGATTCATTTCTTGAAGATGTGTGAGCAGGAAGCTATGTCTGTGTTTTAAGGTAGATTCTTGTATTAACGAGCTGGTCTCTCATTTCCTGAGCCAGTACCATTTAGCACAAATTTTTTTTTGATGCCTTTTTTTTTTTTTCTCATTTAAGTGCTAGTGCTGCATAGAAAAGGGTTTAAACCAGGTGTAGACCGCTTGGAGAGTAGGCTGAGAGTTTATTATGGTCTTTATCTTAACATGTAACAGAGAGGAGATGATTTAAGTAAAACAGTAGCTGATACTGCAGTAATAAAGTTCACATGAAGTAGGGCAGGGAAGATGAAAGAATGTGTCAGAGTAATGTAATATACTGAAAATTGATAATAGCTTTATTTTGGTGAGCTAAATTTCTTCTGGATAGACAACACAAAAATGGGAGGTACAGGATGAATAAAGGATTTGGGTTTTCAACTTCTGTTTGTAAAACTAAGGAATACATGTCATAATCAGACACAAGTCCTATGCAAAATGGTAATAAGGCCATTCCCAGGTGAGTATTACTGTCTATTCTTTTCTGCTACAAAAAATGCTTTCTCTGAGGAAGAGAAGCACAGAATATCTGATTTAAAGTGCTATCACAGCTAATTATAATACAAAAGCACTTTCTTGTCAATACTATATGAGAGAACCTGACAAATTATAGGGGGGTCTTTTTTGTTTCCCCTCATGTCTCAGCATCTGAAGACATGAAATTCTTCATATTCACCTTTCCAAACCCTGATTATATATAATAATTTCATTGGAATATAGAAGTGGATTTCCTATGTCACTTTCACACTGCAGCTTCAGAGAATACATGGAGTGATGCAGATATTTAAGAAGCCTCTTAACTGAATTGCTCTTGGAATTTTTATATCTTGAATATTTTAAGTCACAGTATTTTGAGTTGTGATCATTTAGTAATAAGAACAGTGGCTTTTCCATCTCTCAGAATTCTCTACAAAGAATGAACTCATTTCACACAGTCTACAGGGATTTTGGTGAGTGGCTCTTTGCAGTATAGATGGCTACTTTTCTTTGTAGATTGATTTCATGAGTATAGATTTAATGAGATATCTTAATGTTAGTTTTATTCTCTAGAATTGTATATATAGATCTATTACTAGATAAAACTGTTGATCTGTGGACTTTGCTATGTGTAGTGTCTGTGATCTGGAACTTGCTTAACAAACACTGCACAAGCAGAGTTGTGGAAATCATAGCATAATTTCAATGCCTATTTTGAAAAGGGGTGAACAAGAGCTAAATTCTCTGATAGAATTGTGTTATGTTAATTTAACATTCTTGTGACACATTTTTGTCACTATATTGATTTTTTCATGTCTTTTGGTATCATCAGCTTATATGTGCATACTCATAACCTTTATCAAACGTGTTCTTGCAAAACTGGTTAATTGCAGTATCGGAGAACAGCCCAGGGTCGGAAGGGACCTTGAAAGACCATCTGAGCCAAACTTTCCTGGGAAGGGGAGTCATGATGAGATTATCTAGCAGCTTGTTCACGTCTTGAAATCCTCCAGCGATGAGGGTTCCATCATGTTCATGGGGAGGTTGTTGCAGTGAATTCTCATCTCACTGTAATTTTTTCTCATGTCAAGATGAAGCATCTCCCAGGGTACTCCTCACACCTTGTCTTCTCCATGTGGATCCTCATGGAGAGAGAGCCTCCATCCTCTTTGTGACTGTTCTTTAAGAACTGAAATTCTGTTATGAGTTCCCACGTAAGCCTCTTCTTTTCCAGTGAGAAAAGTCCAACTCCTTCAGGCTTTCCTCACAGGGCAGGTTCTCCAGCCCTTTGATCACCACTAAGGGCCTTCTTTGGACCTCTCCACTCTGTCCACATCTTTCTTGCTTTGTGGGGACTAGAACTGTACACAGTACTGTGGGTGCAGCCTGACAACCACTGAGCGGATTGGGATGATGACATCTATCTCTGTTTATAAAGCCCCTGTGGATTGAGGATTACAGATTAATCTTAATTAAGATTGAACATATTTTTTTTTCATACTGAGATTTCGAAGTGATTGAAATGACCAGAGTTTGTTAAGTTGTTCTGCAATCTCTGTGTTTGGATTTACAGCCAGTGATGTCAGATGTGGTTTGTATTTTATGCTGTTCTTTACATGTGAGTTGTTATTGATGGATGATGGCCATTTCTCTGTAAGGAAAAGGGAGGATATCTGTCTTCCTCAACAAGTAGATGTGAGGTTTCAAGATGTATTTTGGTGCTGGTCTTCATGTCACTCTGTTTCATGTATGAAAATAGAAGGTTATATGAAGGGTTGTGACAAAGCTGCTCTGGCTTTTCTTTGCATCTCAAGTTTCAGTCTAGATCGAAACCTGGCTCTGGTAAGGAACACTTGCCTCATTAGTCAGTTTTTCTCTTGTCAGAAGCCAGCAGTGCTGACTGAAACAAATTAACAGGAACTGTTTGGGAGGGACAGACAGAAGAGTGCTTGTGTGCCTGACTTGAGAAATGTCCAAAAACAAAATACTGAGTTACCTTTTTGCTGATTTCTTAATGTGGAACTACTAATATTTCCTAGTTCTGTTGCTGCCAGTCTTTCATGTTTATTTACAGTTGTGGGAGAGAATTGCTTGGCTGAAGGTTCAATTTATTTCCAAAGGCAGCAGAAGTTTTCTGTAAGGGTCCTTTTCTAGGTTCAGGAGGTACTCACCTCTTTCTTGTGATGTATTTGAGAATGGCTGCCCTGTACAGGTTAACACCCTAAAGACAGAATATGCTTTGCTAATCTGTATTCTTCAAACTTGTGTTGAAGGATGTAAGCTCTTGGCTTGTAGGATTTGACATTCAGTTAATTATAGAGGCTTTTCCTTTCTGTGAGTTATCTTTTATATGAAACCTATACTTCTTTCTAAAGCATTTTTCTCATACACAACATATATTTAATGATTTGAGAGGCCAAATTAAACACTCATTTAGCTGTATGTGTGGTGTTTTTTGAAGTCCAGTCAGTTTTACTCCTTCTCAAGTTTCTACCTCAGGAGCAAATTTTTGTAAGAAAATTCTTAAAGTTGTTATTTTATATCTAAAAAATATGGAATTGAGGGGAGGAAACCTAAGGTTAAGTTATTCTAAGATCAACCATTTTTGTTCATCTTCTACTAAGTCTGCTTAACCACTGTGTATCCACTAAATCTTCCTCTGAAATCAGTGAAATGAAAGAAGATACCTGACATGCTCAGTAGACCAATGGGCATGAAGGCCTAGAAGTATACAAAATACAGAAATAGTAAGATAATATCCTGATTAAATAAATGCAGATACGTTGAAAGCAGGTGAGGTTGTTTCTCACATGGTCCCTTCACTAAGTGAAGGCACTTGTTAAGGTACTTGTTTTAACCAGCAATGTTAGAGTGCAGACAGCAAACCCAAGCTAGCCAGGTAATCTATCCAGACAATACTTTATTTATTTATTATCAATTCAATCAATTTATTATGTCATTTTTTTCTAAAGGAGATACAGAAGTGATCTTGTTGTAATTTTAAATATATTGGTAGTCATTATGATGTAACTTATCTTTCCCAGGTGTTTAGTATGGTTGTGCAGCTGTCAAAATGAGCAGGCTTCATAAATGGACTCATTTACAGAAAGTGGCCCTCTGCTCAATTCGATTAGAACTGCTTTTCTAAACTTTGAGCATTCTATTTAAGAACACAACTATTATGATTTTATTAAACTGGAAAATACTGAGCGATGTCCACCACTTTTTTTGCTGAGCCCAACAGACCGGACATAAATAAATATGCTCAGTGAAGGATTCATGGGAATAATTTTGTACATTGGTAGAGAGAGCTGATAACAAAACTTTAGATGAAATGTTCATATATCCAGAAGACTTTTTCAAGGAGAGAGTCCTTATATGTTTAAAAGACAAAGTCAATTGTCTCTGTTTTCCATTAAAGTGCTGTTAGGTGCCAAAATGTTCTGGGGCTAAAGGAGATACTAGCCGTCCTGCATAGTCTATCTCGTTCAGCTGGTTTTAGTTCATCTGCTCCTGGATGTTTGTTCTCCATGTTTCATTGTGTACCAATGCACAGAGCTTCCCCAGAGAACTGGCTTGCTCAACAAAAGCTGTCTCACAGAGTCACTTATAAGCAGGGCGTGCGTAAGCTTTGTTCATTCTCCTAGGTCTTGCCTATATTTTTTGGGGAAACCAGCTTATCAGGGCAGCCTAAATTAGTATTGTGTAAGCAGGTATGATTGCAACTGTGGTTCTGTACCATTCATTTAAAGAGAGCATGGGCTGTGATTTCTTTTAAGGGTACCTCAGACTTAAACTGAGGGTGAAGCCGAAGAATTGCAGAAAGACAGCTGGCCTAGTTTTCCAAGGACACAGTATCTGCAGCTTCTTTTGGCTTCTGTGCAGTTTCAGAGGATCAGTGCTTTGGGAAACTGGGTTGAATGGCAGATAATAGTGAAATAGCCCTCAGGAATAATCATCATATTAGGGAAAGCTTAGTCAAATGGCTTTACACTTTGATATTTTTATTTCGTTACTAATAATGTTGAAATAACCTAATTTGAATAAGATTTTTAAATTTAAAAATGCATATGCATGTCTTAAAAATAATATTGTGATGCTTATCTGTTTTCTGTATGACGATTAAAAGCTCAGTTATGTTTTTATGGGAATAAATCTGCATCCTGTCATGCATTGCAGTATGTTGGTACTTTGCCAAAAGGATGGCAGACTGCAGTGCTGTGAATCTGTTGAACTCTAAACAAACTTGTTTCAAGAAAATCAGAGAAAATACATGCCAGTCTGGCTGAGCCAATCCAAATTACTTCAGTCTATGATTAATTAAATTAGGTTGCTTCAAAATTCATAACAGGTGCCTGGAATGACCTTACTTAATGCTGTCAGTGCTTGAAATGTCTCCTGAGAACTTGGATTAGCTGACTGAGAACCCCCTTAAAGAAAGGATGTCCTCTGTGAGCATGTTGTTGCAAAGGGATAAAATGGGTACATCTCAGATGCCCTGAAGGAAATACACACCTACATGCATGTGAGGAAAGGCAGCTGAGGTAACAAGGAAGAACCTTAGAGGTTAAAATTTCAAGATTAGTATTTTATCCAGATTGAGAAAGGGAGGATGTCATGTATACAATGCAAATATAACCTGTACAGAATGCTTATAAAATATAACAGGATTCAGAGTTAATGTTTTAGGATGAAGTAATTCCTCTAAGATGTTGCTGTGATTTTTGAGCTGTAGTAACATAACCTACACAATTCCTGTGATGTTTTTAGAGCTGTTAGCTTTGGAAGCTGCAGAGCAAACTGATGGAATTTTCCACTGAAGTGGTATAGGTGGAGGTTTGACAGTGAAGCCTCTGCTGCAGCACTGTTCCTGGAGTTGGGGTGGGTTGTTTTTCTGCTATCCAATGCCTGGAAGTTTTCAGCCAAACTTCTGTATATCTTGCACTTGTTCATACACAGCTTTGGGAGCATATGCTTATGTTTATAGTAGATGTATGTATACTTATGGAGTCTCAGAAATATTTGAACGAGTGTGCATCTGTGAACTTGAAAACCTTTGGGGATGGATTTTAACAGGTGTAATTCTACTTCTGATTTTGATGTGTCTGAACACATGCCATCTCTGCAAAGCCCACATACACAATTCGATGACTTTTTAGAAAAAGAAGGCTGGCTGCCAAGAAAAATTAACCCCATGTCTTGTGTCAGTTAAGCAGTTTAAATGACTTTCACACCTAAGGCTGAAATAAAAATGAGCTACTACTTGTCACCATGCTCTGAGAGACTGGTCTCCTTGTTGAGTAACAACATCCATCTGCTTCAGAAAAAAATTTACTATAGCAAGACTGTGTCCTACTACACGAATCCAGCTGCTTGGCCACAGAAACAATCCTCCTAGTGCAGCACAGAGCCCTTGGTCAGCATCTCACATGCATCTTCCATGTCCAGAATAACCCTGGCACGGTTATTTGTGCTGGGTGGTCCCATTCTGTCAGCTTTCTCCCTTCCCATGGTCTGCAACATAGTTATGCTGATGCAAGAGTGTATTTTCTTTTCAGCTGGCTCTGAAGTGGGTGCCATTGATCTGATGTTTTGCAGATATACTGAAACCCAGACTTCAGGAAGAGGTATTGTGCAATCCTGGGGGGAGGGGAGAAAACAAACAAACAAACAAACAAAAAAACCCCACCCAGCTGCTAACTGAAGCAGCACCAGAAAGGAAAAGGATTTGGTATGCAAGAAGAGAAAAGAAAGGAAGAGAGTCCAGTATGATCATAGTTATGCACAGTGGAGTGTGAATTTAAGTAGAGAAAGGATAGATGGAAAGACCTAGAAAAGGAAAACTGAGAGAAAGTGGCAAACAGAGGAAAGAGTGAAGGGTAGGGAGTTTGGGAAATGTGCAGTTCCTCCCCAGCGTGAAGTGGCTGTGTGGGAGAAGATTGGAGTCAATACACAGTCCACAGAACAGACATCTCACTTCACATTTACAGAGTATGGGTAGAAATCAAGTTTCTTGTATTGTGCCAGTTGAGCAACTCAGCCCCTGAAGGCAGGAGACTTTCCTCAGCCTCTGTTTTATAACTCTGGATGAGCACAAATGCTCAGAGAGGCGTACTGTGTCATACCTGCACCCAGTTGAACCACCTGCCTTAGAACTAGGCTGTACAGTCTTCTACCCCTGCTTTTTCTCAGAAGTGATTTCATCTGTAGAAACTTCCCGTTGTGCCCTTCCATTAAACAAGAATGTCCATTTAGGAGGGAGGTGGTAAGTTAAAATCTAAACAGAAAGATATTGACATCGTGGATAAGTCTTCCAATAAGATCCCTTAATTAGTGAGCCTGTGAGTCATGAATGCTGTTTTTGATATGGTTTAGTTTCTTTTTCTGTTTTTTCTTGCATCAGGATGCTACGCTTTTCATAACAAAAAACTCAAGACAGTAATTTGGAGTCAGTTTGAGCTGTCAGCTCATGTTATAATATACCTGGATGTATTGTTTATTTCTTATACCTTCATTCTCTTGGTAAAACTTTCTTGATGCTTTTTGCCTATGTTCAAACTTTTTGGATATTAGTCCCTAAAAAAAACCTATATGTTTGGTTTGTTGGGGAAGTTGAAGGGTTTTTTTGTTTGTTTATTTGTTTTGTGGGATTTTTTGATGCATCTGTGTGAAGTAGATATTCAAACAGAATTTGCTTCATGTAAGTCCAAGATACCAGCAGGAGCTGATAGTTTTTAATAGTCCTTTCATATGTATTTCAAGAATATGCTTGCCATGAGACATATGCCTTATGCATAATCTGGGGCCAAGTGAAATACTGCTTTTCTGAATTCTCCTGGAGCCAAACTTAGTGAGGTCTGGATGACAGAAAAAGGAAGAGCTGTAATATATATATATGACTGGATGTGCAGATGTCTTGGTGGGGGTTAAGATTTAAGAGCTCAGAAGAATACAGTTGCTTGCCTCTGCCTTGAATCTGTGTCTGTATGTAGCACAATTCACTGTAATTAACTTGAGGAGGGGAAAAGGCTGAGAGGAGAATAATTGAACTCCTTTGATTCGATACTTCTCTAGTCTGAGGTGTTTCTGGAAAGCCCTGGGAGTTTGTGATGTCTTGTGAAATTTGTCTACTGAGAAAGGGATTTAACTGTTACTCACTGGACATGTACTTGACCATGTCTTTTGCCTGTTCTGTGTGCCTGTACAGTAAGATCTGGTTATTCTACCTCTCCTCTAACTTGTTTTCCTCCTTCAAACTGGGATGATTCTTAGGGATTGTATTAAGTGCAGTGTATTAAAATACTACTCGAGCGTGGCCAGCGGATTTCCCACCACGTTTGACAGGGCATTGGTATTCTCCTGACAAAGTTACCTCACCTTGGCTTTGAGCCCTGCTTTGAATTTTAGAAGCTAAGTATGGGTGATTTGGTGCTACCTATGCTTAATCAAATTTGGATTACTGATCCTTTATTGCAAGAGGTAGGGAGGGTAGTTGTTTTTTGTTGAATAAAGGCCCTTTCTTTTACATACTAGTCATTGGTTTAAGTCAGTGTCTCTGGAGGGTGGTTCTAGTTCATTAGTGTGATATTCCACATATCATTAGAAATTCATTGAAATATTCATGATATTCATTCTATCTGAATACAGTAACATCATAACAGTAGCATTTTTCTGCTGAAAACATGTGAAAATATTTGGTGAACAAAGTTGAGAATTAAGAATCATGATGGGGTAGTATGATAAAAACAAGGTCAAACCTTAGCTACTAAGTTTTGTCTTTCTCTTAACTTTTATGTTATTACCAGATACTGCCCATTTTTTTCCTAAACTGCCCTTTTATGAAATTTTGCTGTAACAATTCTGTTTGTGACTAGTAGATGGTGCACTGAAGAGAAAACCTTGAGAACAGGAGCAACTAGCCAAAAGAGCTGCTTGTGCATGAAAAGCAAAGGACAAAACCTTAAGGATCCACGCATGGCTGTGCAGAGAAGCCTTTTATGAATTTGACAGTAGGATGCTATTGCTGTTTGGCACTTAGTTCTACAGAAGTCCACACTGCTAAATTTTGGACTTCTTGGAAAGATGGTTTTTTCTCAGTGCTCAATCTGACAATATAGCACATCTACATATACTGTCCATTTCTCTTCAGTCGCGCCCTGGCAGTACAATTCTCCAAGTTTCTAATCAGCCTAAATACAAGCATGTCATATTCCATTCTGCTAGAGAGAGTTCCCTGTATCAAAGCAATGTGGGGGGAGAGCATGGACATAAGAATCTAAGTGAAAACAGCATGCTTTCCATAGATGTTTTTGGATACTGGGTGACTTTTGTTTGTTATTAAAACTTGTTAGCTGAGATAAGTAAGCTATTAAAAGTGCTCAAAATGTGACTTCTCCAGCCTCCACATCAAAGAGAAAAAATACAGGGGGGAAGAATTTAAAGTATGAGCTTTGGTTTTAAAAAAAAAAAAGAAAAAGCCACCACCTGAGCATCTTGGCAGCTGAGCTGTTCAGTGTCAGCTTTTCTTTCTTTGACTAGACAGGAGCTGCTCGTGAATGACACCTGAGCACATTTGGCCTCAGATAACCTCTTCAAGAGGCCTCCTTTCTTGTTGCTCTGTGGCTCTAGTGTGCATACTTGTGTGCTCTCTCTCTCCCTTCCCCCTGCTTAGATGTGTGGTGTGGGTGTGACACTTGCAGTGAACATTGTACCACTGTGTTATGGAAGGTCAGCACCTCACAGCTGCTTGGGAAAAAATGGATTCATTTTTATATTTAATTTACCATTGTTCTTCGCCTGTTTTACTTTCATCTTAATGTTTTTGCTTTCTTTTCGTCTCTCCTTCTGGTATAATAACGTTTGCCCTTTCATTGCATTCTTCTCGCACATATTATACTGTCATTAAATGTTCCCCCCATACCTTTCTCTTCTGTATTCCACTTTCTCCTCTTTCTCTTCCAGCCACCTATCCTCGTCCTTGTGACTTCTTCATCTGTAATGCAGTAGCTGCATGACCACCTCAGACTGCTGTTCCAAAAGGAATTGCTGTCGTTCTGCTTTCCCTCTCATCCACAGCACCTCTGTTGTGCTTGCACAAGTGCATTAGATGCTCTCAATACCCAGGGTCCATCATGCTCGTAATGTGAAGAGGCATTCTGTGCTGTTATGGATCTCTGAAGAGGCCTTGTCAGACAAAAAGAGTCAGGGCTTCTCCAAAATCTTGGGACAGTGGCTGTCAGTCGAGTAGATGGGAGTTAGCATTGCTTAAAGCGAGGGCAAGAGAGAACTCTAGTTAAAACTGTGAAGGTTTGTGCTTGGAGATCCCATTTTAGATGTGAGCTAGAGGGCAGGCTGACACATTAAATGTGAGATTAGTGTGTCCTAAGACCTTCCTCTGAAACCAGGGTTTGGTCTTTTGTGAGACAGGGTGTTACATGCTGTTAAGAGGGAAATAGAAAGGAGCTATGGCATGGTAAACTAGATAAATGGTTAAAACTAGTGCATTGTAATGGTTTCAGCAAGGAACTATCAAACCTTGCCAAAAAAAGAGACACTGCAGTCATTGAGCAAGTGGAGGGAGTGAGGGAGCTATGCCTCCAGTTCGAGGGAGTTACAGTCCCTGCTGTTTTGTCTCTCTATAAATGCATAAACCTACTACATGCTTATGGAATGTGTAAGACACTTCTGCAGTTAACAGTGAAATTGAAAAAAAACATAAATCCTTCAGTCATCACAGAAAATGCAATTATTAATATTATTATCAGCATGAGAGAACAGAGTATTTATTGAGAATACTGGTCATCTTGTGAAGTCATCAGAGTCTATATAAAACCCACATAAAATTTCACAGAAGTTTGGTGTTGCCAATCCCAAGTGTGCAATGAGAATGAGTCACATCTTCCAAGATTTTCTTAAAAATCAGGGAGGTTTATTTTTAATTTGGTTGGATTTTTATTTGCCTTTTTATGTCAAACCTGATGCATTTTTTCCAGTGCTAGCAATGCCCACAACCCTTTTTTTTTTTTTTTTTTTTTAAAGAAAGGGACTTTTAACAAGAGGACCAAATATTTCAGGACATGTAACAAAATTATGTAATTGCTGCCAACTCATGTTAGCAGGTAATTATCAAAGTAATCCCCCTTTAGTAGAAGGGAGGAGTAGGAGGTTGAAGAATAAAATAAGATTAAGCTAAATTTTCATATGTGCTGTTTTGAGTAACCAACAGTCACATACTAGAGAAGAGTGTTATCACTGGAATAATATACTTTATTCAGGACAGGGTACGAATTTAATCTTGTCACAGAAATTCCGTCTAGTATTTCTAGGGATGTGGAAATTTCTTCCAAGAAGCGTACTTTTTAAAGTTATCTCTTACCTCTCTTCTCATTCCTTCACTTTTGTAAAAAAAAAAAAAAGAAGAAGATAAAGTAAATCTTTATATATTTAATGCAAAGCATTAAAGTGGAAGGATTATGCACAAGATTTCTTCTGTAACCTTTAGTTCTCAATGAGGAATTATCTGATGTAATTGCAAACTGCATCAGGTAATAATCTGCTCCTAATGATCTGGAATGTCTTCTTTCTCTCTCTCTCTTTTTTAATTTTTTTAAAATATTGTTGATATATTAATAATACAATATATATATAATATATATCTTTCTATCAAGTATCCTTACTAGGATGTGCTTGGAAAAATTCTTTTGAAGAGTCAGAAGTTCTGTGCAGACCCAGCTGAGGTGTACTGACACAGCACATCCCAAAGTGAGGGGCTGCAGATTAGAGAGGTTTCTCTTGGTTTGAAATTTATTATTTGAGTCCCAGCTTTGAGATTATGTGCCTTTTGCCTCTATAATATGAAGAGAGATATTCTTCCTCTTCATAGCAAAGGTTAATTTTAATTTTGGCAAATAGTCTGTGGTCAGTTTTACTGGACAGTAGGTACTTGCCATGGTAGCAGCAGCATTCGGAATGTTTTGATTGCCTGTCCATTTTGGTCTTGTAGGTGACTTTTGGGCTAAATAAAAAGTCCCAAACCTCCCTGTCTGTATTTCTTTAAAAGAAGTCTTTTGTTTCAGAGCAGACAAATTCAGCTGTAATGAAAGTAAGCATTTTGGAAAGATGGGACGTTTGCTTTTGCAAAACTTGCCTACTGTTTAGATTTTCCTTGATGCAATGTATTGGTTCTGTAAGGAGTTTTTCTACTGGTGAAAGAGAGGCAACTAGTTTAAAACCAATTGCAGGACAGATATACTAAAATATGTTAATTTTAAAAATGTTATGCAAGTGACTACTTTCTCTTTTTTAATGGTTTTGTTACCTCAAATTAAGGTGGCACCAGCTGCCGCCTGTCTGCATCACTTGTGCATAGCCTGAAGAGGCATCATTCACCAATGGGAGTGAAGTAAAGTGTCCCAGCAGCTTTGTGGGGCAAGACATATTTCTCAGCAGCACAAGTTCAAACCCTACTCAAGGCTTGCACCAAGTCAAAACGGAGCTTGTGAGAACATTCCTTTTGCCAGATCTATTGTGCAGAACTTTCTATTCTGCTGAACTAACTGTAGAAGGGAAACATGCTTCTGGGTAAGTAATTCCATGTGGAGGTTGAAATCTGTCTTTCAAGCAGCTGCATAATAGAGCGCTGTATGCTTGCTCCAGCTGTATGGAAGGAGAAATGCAGGCACTGTTTAGCTGATTTATTTTTAATAGCAATCCATTAGTGAAAGCTGTACTCATTTGCTGCAGTTTAGGAACAGAGAAGTCACATTTGGAAATCTTAGCACTGTGGGTGACTGTGATCTAATTTTTTAGATACTTTTTATCTTTGGGTAAACTGCGTCAAAGACATACAAATGCCAAAATCAGCATTTGAACTTTTTTTTCCCTTGTTTAGATGGTAATCGTGACATTTCCTGAAGGAAGGCTCTAAATGAAAATTTTTGTTAGTAAGTCCATTGCAAGTATGTATTTCTTAAATATGGAAATAAATGTTTCTCATTTGTGAGCCTACTGATGGTTCACTGTAAATAAATTAATGCTTAATTATTGCATGTCTTTAATTCTCTTGTATCATTATGCTGCTAAAACTTATAGACTAATATTATTTATATAATAGTTTTAATAAGCACAAATAGTAGTAGCATTTGAAATAGGGAATGCCTTCATGTGTATTTTAAAGAACAACTTGAAATTATTAAGTTTCTGAATTGTTAATGTGTTGCAGATTATACAGGATTGCATAACTGCATTGTTAAAATGTGCATGATGCATTCAAAAAGTTCCACTTAGGATGCCTTGTTAGGTCAAAAACGTAAATGCTCTCTTCTGTCCCCAAAGGCTTGTAGACAACACCTTTATTTTTTTATTTTTAATACAAGGCAACTGTGACTAGAGGAATGTCATTGGTAGGTTTTTCAGCTTTTGAAATAAATAGTAATAGAATGCTCATTTTCTGTGATTGGAATGTTTAAATTACTTTTTGTCCTGTGTAAGGATGATCATCCTTGGTATGTCGTAAATTACATATCATCGGATTCCATTGCTTTTGAAACGACTAGTTATATTTCTCTCTTTTTTTTACCTAAACTGATGTGGGATTAGTGACCATAATTTTTTGTTACTGTCACCTTATTTAACTTTCTAAAGACAGAAAAATGGCCTGGAGGGGTGTTTTTGTGAGGCAGAATTTAAGATTAGTGCAGAATTTAGCTTAGTCTGGTTGAAGTGATGAGATTTCAGTAAATCTGAAATTAGGTTGCATTTTTGTATGTGCTTCAGGACTGTTAATACAGCTACTTCATAAGCATTTATCCCTTGTCCTTCTCTCCATATATGTTTGTGACCTCGTTTCTATGTTTTGTTTGATGATCATAGTTTTATACCCCTGGTGCTGGATTCTTTGTTGTAGGGAATTGCTTTCTGGTTTCTCTAGACCTTTGCTTCTGTGTCATTTTGTGTGTTCAGATACAGTCACAGTAGTAATTTGCTGTGTTGCACAGAAATACATGTTGTAGGAGATTTAACAGAGAAGCCTGAGAGAAATCTGGTAATTTGGTTGTTCCTGTTGTTCATTTACTTGATTTCAGCAATCTCTATTTAGAAATGTGTTAATTCTATCTGAAATTGGAACAGTCCACATCTTCCATACAGCATCAAGATGCTTTGTTAAACATCACTAGACACAGTTTCCCTGCGCTCCCATTATCATGGTAATGTCTAGATTCACATTTATCTTCGGCTTCCCAGCGTGCCTTATCTGAGAGCCCACAGAATGGGCCACTCTGCTGGGCAGTGCAGGCAGCCCAAAAATCTTGGGCTGTTCCTGTCTCCTGGGAGACAAGGCGTAGGCAATGGGCAGTCTATGCTGGCCAGGCATCATCTGTCTGCAGCTTTGCCTAGCAGCTGGCAAGCCCAAAAATGGTTTGCCAGCTGAGAGAGAGAAGTGAGAATCCAAAAACTGGTGTCAAGCCTTTGGGGACAGTTGGACTGGGATGAAAAGAGAAAATTCTGTCTATTCAAAAAATGAAAAAAAAACAAGAAAAACAAACAAACAAACCAAAAAGAAAACCCCAATGAACAACAAATCCCCAAACCAACCAAACTCAGCTAATCAAAAAAATCCCAGTTTTAATCCATCAAAACTACTTTATGAATATGCAGCTCTGTTACACTGACAGAGAGAATCTGTTGGGAAGGGAAACCCAATAAAACTTGGAAACTTATGCACCAGATAAGATATGAATTTTGGCAAGAGCTGAGCAATGCAAATGCTGGCAGATGAGGGAAAATGTCTGACCCATACTGGTAGTCAAGCACTCTCTTGACCCTGCTTTCGAGGAAGCAGGCACAGGAACTGAGTCACAGGGACAAGAGGCAGCAGTGGGGGGTCAGAAAGAGTCCTGGAAAGGGGGTGTTTGAACAGGACTCTGAACTTGAGGGAGGTGTCTGAGTAAAGAACGATAATCCGTAAGTATGGAAGCAGTCTGCTGTCACTTTCCCAATGATCTCTCCTAAAGAGAGTAATTTAAAAAGGGAAAGATGAAACCAGCTTTACAGGTAAGCAAGAATTTCAGTAATGCAGCACTGGTACTGAACATTGTGCAAATAAAATTTATGTCAAAATTTGGCATTTAGATGGATAAATATCCCAGATGCATGTACAGATTTCTTGATTTTGCAAACAAATATTTGGGTTTGTTCAGTACTTGAAAATTTGGCCTTTGGGGAGCTTTTATGTGCTGTAATACTAAAATGCTTTGAGCAAAGTTTAAAATTATATTCTATGGCTGTAGAGAACACTGACATCCTTTGGAATGACTTATTCAAATATCCTTATGGTTGATGGTGTATTCATATTTGAATAAATTCAGAAAAGATTCATCCAAAGCTGTTTCAATCCAGTACTGGTTTAAAGAAACAGGAAAATATAATCATTTCATCACTTAAAGCTGCTTAAACCTTCAGGGGAAAAAGGGTTACTACTTAAATTTCAGATGAAAGGAGTGTTTTGTGAATTCATCTGTGTCATGTATTCATACCTGAATTAAAATGAGCCATGATGTACTGCACTTTCTCAGGAACATTACATAAACTTCCTTGTTCTAAAACATGCACAAGTTTGAAATGTGCAAACAGAACTGAAAGAAACTTTGCAGTAGTTTCTCCACAAGCAGGAAGCCTAATATTTACACAACAATCAATAGAGTAAAGAACACAGAGACAAGCAGCACTCTCTCCTACAGAAGTTGGTTTAACTGGTAAAAGAAGGTAGGATCTATCTGAACAACAACTTTCTTTTAGTTAGACCTGTTCGGTTGGGGATGGGTTTGGCTTGGCTTCTGCAGAGCCTTGTTGGCCATGGTTTGGAGTTGTGCAATTAAAACAGGGGATTGTTTTTAGTATGTTATATTTGGAACAGTTTTGTCCTGCTTTAATTTCTGGGATTTTGATCAGGTCTTTTGGTAGTGTTTTGGTGAGACTAATGGAGATTAGTTAAAGAAAAATCTGATCCTGATACAGCTTGCTTTGCAGAAAAAAGGAGTTTCTTTATGTATGATTAACTTATATATCTCTCTAATTCTTTGCTGTCATGTTTATTTGTTTGTCCTGTGTGCCTTTAGGGAGAATTTTGTCCTCACTGTGGGTGGGAAGGTAAAGGGAAGAACGCACTGACCTCAGTGCAAACCAGAAAGGGACAAGAAAGGACAGGGGACAGTATAATTTTATTTCTTGTTATTCTCTGATCTACAGGCCTAATATTATTATCTCACGATAAAAGTTAGCAATTTTCAATTCAAGCAAAAAGTTGCTGAATCCAGGAACTTATAATAGGAAGCTAAACATGTCTTTGTACCTCATTTTCACTATCCTTCCTGCGGGAACTCAGAAAAATATTAGTTTTCACTAAGTTCAGTGGGTAGGAACAATTGCTGGTCACATGTTCTACCTACAGAGAATGGTTGACAGCAAGACCTGCCTGTCCTCAAAGCCCTGGGAAAAACCTGTCCATTGGAATGAGGGGAGGCAACTGGGGTATTGAGGCTGAGCTAAGTTTTTGGGGTTTGAGAGTGGACATTTTGCTCTCTTACCCTGGTGGTGTTCTTCACTGCTGCGGTGGCTGTAGGACCAAGTGTATGAAGGTGGTGGGTATGGAATGAGCTTTAGAAGTAGCATGCTCCTTTCAGAGGCTGGTCAGAGTTTCTGGGGGGTTGTTGAAATCTCTCTGAGGCAAAGGTGAGGACAGGGAAAAATGATTTTCAGCACTTCAGAAGTTACATCAATAAACCAAGGATTAGGTGGACAGGCTTAGGAAATTCTTTCATATACTGACAGTCAGTGAAAATATGAGAAATTCTCTCAGAATTTTAAGAATCCATTGCAGTGGGCAGCATCAGATAATCTTAATTGGATAATATCTATCAGTTTTAATTTGTTCAAGCTTATATGCACTCAAGTTACTTAAAATAACTGTTCTCAAAATGACTTTAAATTTAAAACAATAACAGCATTTTAACTAGGCAAGGAAAACTTCAGCTAATAGACTGACTTATTATAAGATACTGAGAAAGCGGTCTTGCAATAAAAAGTAGTGTGCAAACCTCCTAGTTAAATGTGTTGCCTGCTGTAGTAATACACACCAGCCAGGGAAGTTCAGCTTATACTATGAACCAAATTTGATTTTGCAGTCTTTGTGGTTGAAATCTCTGTTTTATTAGGTAATTTCATTAACAGTTATTACCAAAGAGAAATGTACCTGTCTTCCATGTTTCAGAGGGTAGTGTTCCCCAAAGAACTTTTATATACACCCTTCAGGCATAAATCCAAACCTAGTCCAGTGTTCCCTGTTAAAGCAGATTCCTTCATTTGAAGAGGACTGGTATGACAGTGATAAGTGCAGTCATCCACAAGGGATGAAGCAGCTCACCAGATCTCACCATGACTAACACAGAGTACTTCCTGTATGTTATTTTAAAAACCCACCTGTTGGCCATCCTGGATCTTCATGTCCGCACAGAACTTCATTTTGTATTGCTTTCTTTTTTTAACACCCTGTTTGTATGGCTGTGCTTGTGTGGTACTCGTATAAAAAGAGAGACTTTCATGTGGAGCTAAGCTACTAAAAATCACTTCTGAAGTGATTTTTAATTTTTTCCTCTGTTTTTGGCAGGTATTTACACAGCAACTAAAATGTATGCCCTTGGTGAGGCTGTGATTTGTGCTAAAATGAAGTTGATAAGTACAGAATCAGATTGTTCTTTCTAGATTCTTATGGGGAACCTGAGGAAAGACAGAGCTTTCAGAATGGAGGAAAGAACATTGCTTTTTGAACTCTTCCCCTTTGTCACTGTACAACAGTACATGCACTGTTGAATGTCAAGGCATTTGCCCAGTGGAAAAGAATGCCCAGATTTGTTTCCCCATATCTTGCTCCTGGTTACCGGTTTTTCTTGTTCTTGCTCAGTGAAGCACTCAGTCATACCTTTCACCATATTACACAAACCCACCACATTGCTTAACAGCTTGGAATGATGTCCTAAGGCTGTAGAATAGCCTACTTTAATTGATTGAGAAAAGGCTGATAGAAGTAAAACCCCAAAACAAAACACTGCCCCCCAAAAATGCTAAACTTGTCATATAGTTTTATTGTGTTCAATTTAAAGTACTCTTTGTTCATTCTTGCAAATAAACTGAATTACAACAAAACCTTGTATATTATATACAAATTTAGAAATAGAAGTATTGCAGACTCTGGAGACATAAATTACTTTTATGTTGCTTAACATTCCTTAGGAATACAGCCCTACAGTGTTATTAGCAAAGTAGTTCTTGCTGCCATGTATTAGGAGGCCTTCATGAAACTAAAGGGCAGAATGCAATA
Source organism: Edolisoma coerulescens (assembly GCA_013397115.1). Lineage (NCBI taxonomy): Eukaryota > Metazoa > Chordata > Aves > Passeriformes > Campephagidae > Edolisoma > Edolisoma coerulescens. The sequence goes on along the minus strand of VWZW01004300.1, from coordinate 1,046,832 downwards.
GTTACAGCAAGAGGCTGTCAACATAAGTCAGCCACAGATCACCTTTTCCTTTAAAAAGTGTGATACATTTATAAAGCAACACCCTGTGATTACCTTAAAAAGGGATGTGGAAAGATACAATTTTGTCTACATTCCTTGTCTTTTTTACATGGGGTTTTTTGTTGGTTTTTTTTGGTATCTTCAGGAGGTTTTAGGTTTACTTCAGGGTAGATACCAAATTTGAAGAATTCTGAAAAGGTGGCTAATTCCTAATAGTATTTGTCAATACTTCCAGGCCTGCTGTTAGGTTGATTCATGTGTTTTATTTCTAGTGCAGAAATGAATCAGTTTTTTGATATTAACAACTGTTTTTTAGTGACTTGAGACACCAGATATTAAAGCCTGTCACCATCTTGTGGTGGCACAGCTGAAAAAGGTAGAAATGTCAATAACGGGTCTAAAAAGTAGTTCTGAAATGGTCTTTGAAAACTTAGCACCAGCTTCCTGAAATGACAGGTAGTAGCACAGCAGAACAAGAAAGCACGTGAAAAGAGAGTAATTCAAAGTGTTCGAAGCTTTTGAAAAGGTTGAGGGATAAGGATAGACTCAATCCTGTGGTTTGACTGAAAAAGTAATTATATGCTTGTGTGATTTTGATGGCAATGAAATGTAGCTGCTCAGCCAGTAAAAGATGTAGGGAATACTGGGAGGTGAGGGAGTAGGGTGTCCATCTCTCTTTCCCAGTCTTTTTATAGCTTATGGTATGTGCTGAGCTATAAAGCTGAATGACCAGGTTTTAGAAGGTTCCCTGTGGACATTGTCCTTTACCTTTAAATTTTTACCTTGTAATGCTGGTTTTATTGGAAGCTTTGCTGCAGTGGAATGAGGAGTTGGCCTCTGAAGCAGTGTGTTGTATTACTGACATGCTTTAAAACAAAAGGCTGATCACCATCTCCACTGCCTATTAGCTGCTTAATGTGCTGCAGGTCACACTCTCACAGGGTTCATGCTTCAGCTCAGAGTGTCGTGGCTGGCTTGCTCAATGTTTATTTTTTACTCATGTGATTCCTCTGAGGCTAGTGGAATTAATCTAATGGACAAGAGCATGTGTGAGAATAGAAATAGGATCAGCAATCCACAAAATCTGGTCTTTGTCCAATTTAAGTGAAAGATAAGTAAATTCTTAAAAGAGGGGGGTATTTTTATTTTAGTTTTGCATCTTGAGTGCAAAGGAGTCCATGGGGAGTGATGTACATTTCTGATTAAGTAGAACTCTAGCTGTAGAACAAAATTAATCAGTTTTTCACTGAGCATACTCAATAGTGAGGGATATACTTCACGATCAGCAGTGTTAGAGACTACATAATTACTCTGTGGCTATGTGCTCTTTAAATTTTAAAATTATGCTAATTATCACATTTAAAATATGTTTTATAAGTTTTAATATTAAAAATACAATTGAAATACAAGTGAAACTGATATTGAAACACATGAAAATAGGCTGCACTCACTAATTTCATTACTTTCTGATCTTCCTTTAGAAGTTTTAAGATATTTGATTTTCCTGCCTTTCCCATGGGCCACTTTCCTTTTGCTTTATTGAATAGGTTGCTTTGGATATTGGTTTTCCCAATATTAAGCTTTTGAAATACTGTTCATTTCTTCCATCTCGTCATTCCTAATTATAACCACAGTGTATCAAACTAAGGGACACTGTTTGCTTACAGTATTTATGCCTTAAACATCTGTGGTGCAGCGAGGGGTTCAGATAAGTAACCTCCTTTTAAATTAATCCTGGTATTAGAGGTAGGAATGGTGTTCTCTGGTTGCACTGAACAGTCTTAATAACCTCATTAAAATATTTATTTAAAAATTGTCTATTTCAAATCAACTCACAGATACCTTTTGAACAGTGCTTTGCCTGCAGTGCAGTTAGTCACTGGTTGTGTCCTGGTCACCAGGATCATGAAGGTGACACTGGTTGTTCTGCCATTTGGGTGTTGCTGTTCCCTTGCGTGCAGTAGCCTTGCAGCTACTTTTAGTGGCATTTTCTGTGCGTATGTGGAGCTTTGACACATGTTTCATTACATGAGAGGTCTTTAAGCCAAATGCTTAGTTCCAGCAGCTGTAAATGGTATCACTTTACTGTTTTAGCAGTCTGCTCTTGGGACACTAAGAGCACTATCATTTTACTTTTTGAGTCCCTGTTCAAGTTTGGCCATTGAGAAATAGTATCAAATAATGAAGGGGATGGGATCCTATTACAGCTTAATAATAGTGGAACAAGCAAGCAAACAAAACCAACTAAATAACCCGTTTTTTTCTACAGGATTCAAATTAAAGGTAAAGACTTACTATACTGTGGTGTGCTACTTAAGAGCTAGTAATAGTCTTAATGTTTCAAGGATACATTACCATGATCTGGGAAGCATTTTGAGTTAAAAGGAATGAGCAGCTTTTGTGAACTGAAGGGTGAGCTGATTGCAGAAAAACTAACCACAGAACACACATTAAAACTTTCTCATACCTGGTCTAAATGGGATAGATTCATCCAGATACATTTAACATTCAGCGTCTGCAAATCTATGGATTTTTTTTGCTCCTAGTTGGAGGGCTAGTTGTAATATTTGGGAAATCCTTCTGTTACAGCTGCCTGAGCAGTACTTTGAGATGTAGTTATGCAAATCTAACAGAAATGAGGATCTCAGTACTGTCTTTGCTTTTTAAAATTAAACAAAGGAAATGCTTCTACTTGAAAGAGAGGAATTGCTGCTCGTAAATCCAAACATCAGGGATTGAAATCCTAGACCCTTAGAGCAAGGAAAGTGTAAGAAATATTAAGAAGCATAACAGAGTTTCTACAAAGTCAGTATTTTGTATCCAATTGTGGGTCATTCGGTACTTAAAAGTTATGTAATACTGTCAGTTATGAATACAAATCCAGGGGGAATTTTAAGGCCTTTCATCAGAATTTTAAAACCATGATACCCTAAGGATTAATTCCCTACGGAAATATGAACAGAAATAATGGTGTATCTGCTACTGACCTCTGAGAAAATATACAAACTCCAATTAAATTGCATCTGGAATGATTGTTCACACCAAAAGGATCAAAAAGATGAAAGATGGACTTTGTAGAAGGGCAGCAAGGTTTCTTAATTTGAGCTATTGCAAGGACATTGCATGGTGGCTGTGGCAGCTTTTCCATGCTCTGCCCAGGGCCCCTTGCTCGTGGCAGCACTGCAGCTTCTCTCTGCCAGACTTCTTGAGGGAAAGACTTCCCACATCTGTGCCTTCACACCAAGGAAGTCACCTTCTCACAGACTAGTGCAGCAAGGAACTTCTTAGCTCATACAGCAAGACAGCAGTTAAATCTCTTCTTTTAGTGGTTATTGCTAGAAGTCACTGGATGATCTGTGGGTGTGTTTGCCAGTTTCTGCATCGTTCTTTGTTTTCATGATTTCATTTGATACCTTTTAAAACCTTATGTATTTGACCTCTATTTACTGTTTGTCTTAAATGCAGTTCTCCCTCTGCACTTGTGTAGTCTGAGAGCCCTACTCCTTCACCCTGGTTTATCTAGATTGTTCTTTATTTAAGGTATTTAAAATAGAAATATAGGAGCTGAAATACTAGGTAAACTGCTATCACTGCAAGTCAAGAGTTTAGAATTATTTCAATCATGTGAAAGAAAGATTCATACTTTGTCTGAAAAAGTTATATGTCCAGTTTTTTCTCAGGTTTCCTAGATGCTAGTAGAGTGTACCTCACAACAATTTTGTGTGAATAGCTACTAAGTTTTAAATACACACCCTTTCATATGCCTCATATTTTGTGAATGTATGTTAATCTTCAAATGCAGCTTATCCTTGACATTATCAGTTTCTTGCTTTATTTCTTTTTGAGTTCCATCTGTAATTTTTTTCATTGAAATTTCTTTTCCAAAAGTCTTTCCCCCATAAAATAGTCTTTCCATATAACCCTTTAAATTGAAACCTTTTATTTCCTGTCCCATCAGAAATTCTTTAAATTGTGTTTCAGGGAAGATTTTTTTGCTCCTAAGGTGAGAGCAATTCCAAACATGTTTGATAAAAATACCACTGGGACTGAGTCCGAGGCTGTCAGTTAACTTGCTTCCTTTTCCCTTTGAGTTTTACCTCATTTCGTGGTGTGTGGACTTCTTTCCCTTCCATTCAGGCTTGACTGTGGGGGCACAAGGATCAGAAATGTCATTGTGGTTTACTATTATTATTTTCATCATCATGGGAGGTGGTGGAGTCACCTTCCCTGGAGGTGTTTGAGACAAGACTGCATGTGGCACTTAGTGCCATGGTCTAGTTGGCAAGGTGGTGTTTGCTCATAGGTTGGACTTAATGACCTCAAAGGTCTTTTCCAACCTAGTCAATTCTGTGATTATTATTATCATTACTGTTAAGATTTGTCTTTTCCCTTCACCTCTCTCTTTCAGAGAGGTGTGGAATTGGACGTGGCAGTCTGTCAGCAGTGATGTGCCAGACTGCGTTTTTCTGTCTGTAGCTGGGGCTGTGTGTTGGCTCAGACTCAGGATCCGGGAGTTGCTGCCGTGTGGGTGGGGTGGTGCCCAGGTCTCAGCCTCCTCCTGCCCCTGGTGGATGCTCTTCCAGTGGGTGCACTGGCGTGCTGTTGTCGGGCATCCCTGTCACAGGGGGCTGCTGCCTCTCTCCTCTGTGAGAGGAGAGCACTTTCTTTTTGAATCGAGCTCTTGTCTTGCTGCGTATCTGCCCAGGTGACTCGCCTAAGCTGTGCAAGCTCTGTGCGATTGCACAAGCCTAGAGCAGGAACTGCAGAGGCAAAGCTGAGGTTGGACTAATGAAATTCCTGAGAGTGGGCCAGGAGCTTATTTAAAATATTGTCTTGCCCTCTTTTTGATGAAGTTGCTTTTTTATTCCCACTCCTTTTGTTTGTTGTTGTGATTGTTTGCATCATGTCCCTTAGCCCTAGATGAGGTGATGTCTGAGATGCTGAATTGTATCTTCTTCTCCCTTAACTGATAGAAAATTATTTGCTCAAAAGAACCAAAAAGTAGTGTTTTTAAGAATTTTATTTCCACATTAAGCATCTTTGCTATAGATCTGAGAATTTGTAAAACTAGAATCAATTTGTGTGTTTAATTTCAGTTTTTCATTAGAATGTTCTCACTCAGCTGGAAACTCCCAAGCTGGAGGAACAGACCTCCACTGTTACAGCCTGCCTGCCCTTTCATATATTAACATTTAATATTTTTGCTCCTGTGTGAGCTCCAAAGTCAATTCAAGGCTTCTCAGTAAAAGCAGATTTTGTCCAATGTGAGCAAAAGCTGATGATTGTCAGTGTGAAGTGTTCTTTCTGAAGTGTCAACAAAATGTATTTTGGCACAGAGGCCAGGTTGTTGAAAGCTGAGGGTTCACAAGAGGCCATGGTAGAGGTGAAAGGAGCCTCAAGTGGGATGTCTGGGCTGTGGGGAGCAGAGGCAGGGGGCAAGAAAATTCAGTGACTGGGAAAGGGCGTGCAGGAGTCTTTCAGCAGGGAGGCCTGGTGAGCAGGAGGAAAAATCACTTGTATCTCAGTTTTCCTCCTTCTCTTCTGCATTATCCCCTACTACTTGTTGTCTTGCTAGGATATTCCTCCTGACTGTATTATCCTGCACCTTGCAGGAACAGACAAGTCAGGGTCTGCTCGTGGGGCAGGAAATTGAGGGGCTAAAGCTGCTCCTGCTGCTGGGGGAGGATCAGGCAGCAACCCCTGGGAATAGGTTTTGTGTTCCTGCTGCCACTAAGGTGTTGGGAGCAGGGCAGCAGTGTCAAGTTGAGGGTGACGGGAAGGCTCTTGGATAGGAAAATATTCTTTCAGCTGTCCCTGACAGCTGCTTGCTTTGTCTAACCTATGACAAGGTTCTGATTTATTGCATTTTGTTTGTACCAAACCAGGGATAATCTGCTATTTAGAATTATATTTAGAACTTCTCTGACTCCTCAGCAATAGGATTTAAGATAGAAAAGGTAATACTTACTCTGATCCCATGCATTCTGTCTGCTCAGGAGCAGGAGCTGTGGGGAGATGGAAGGATTTCAAAACCTAGGACTGGAATCTGAAAGGTGCCAAGTATCCCAGGGCTGAGTGCCCTCAATTCCCATCAGTTTCAAGTTATACTGTAATATGAGTTAATGGATTATGAGCAGAGAGCAGTGGGATTCAGCTGTTAGTCTGAGCTTCTGCACATAGCCTGTACAGGAAGGGTTGTATTGGAGAGAAAGCAGATCTGTATGGCTAGAGGAAAAAATTCAAGTAAGGGATCGTTGATTTTTTTCCTAGATTGTGTTGTGTTTCTATGGATGAAGCAGCACTTGGTGTGAGGTGGTGAAGCACTTTACTTAGTGAGGAAGATGAAGCATGAAACTTCCTTACTGCCTCCCATTTTGAGACATAAGAAGAGAAAAAATATATATAGGAAGAGAGAATAAGGTAAGGGTCTTTGTGCAGTGACTGTTTTATCCTTCAGGGCGTGGGGCTGGAGTCAACTTCTGCTGTGTTTATCTCTTGTGCCACAGCTGGGAGACAGTCTCCTTTGCCTCTTCATTACCAGCAGAACTACAGTGGGCAGGAGGAAACACAAGGCTCTTTTGTCTTTGCCTTTTTTTTTTTTTTTAGCAAGGCTCTGACTCAAAACTTCCTATTGAAAATAACTTCCATTAGAACCTGAGGCTCCGTACTGGCAAGTTGCATCCTATTACTAAAGAATAACCATTTCTCCAGCATTAAGATTGCTATTCAGCTGTTCTTTTGTCTCTATGGCAACTTTAAGTGTTACAACAACGCAGTAGGTGCTGTTGTCAGCCAAAAATCTGTAGCATTCAAGTGATTGTTGATAGCAACAAAATGGATGCCAGTGCAGGGTCACTTACAGCCAGTAATTGATACTGCATCTATGGCTGAAGTATAACAGCATGAGGTGTTTTGAAGCAGAAAATACACCAGAAAAAGTAAGGTTGATGCAATTGGCAGTTTTTATAAATTATACATGAGGTCCTACTTTAAAATTCAGAACTGTGGTTTACCTTCTCTAATGGAACGAATTGCATGAAAAGTGAAGAGCTCCTTGTGTGTACAGTACATGCCACCTGGAGAGCAGCTCAAGCTTTCCTCTCAGTTTCTTGATGGAACAGAGAACAAGAGCCGCTTTAGAAAAGTGGGGTCAGTTCCTAAAATGGATACAAGTTAAAGTTCTCATCTAACTTCAGTGTTGATCTGAAAAAGGAAGTATGTTAAAAAAGAAAAAGGAATGCTTTTCTTAAAAATAATAAAGTAAAAGGGGGTTGGGGTGGAATTGTCATCAGGTTTTGATTTTAATCTCATGGTGTCAGGGATCTGGAAGTTTTACTGACATGTAAAATTGAAAATAATTCATGGGGAAAAGCCATGAGAAAGTCAGACTGAACACTGCTGATACTAGTGCTGGAAACCAACTATGAGAGAAAATTTTTTAAAAAGGATGATTGATGTTAAAGCAGGGAGAACAGGAATTATAGTAGTTTTTATGTAGAGACATGCTAAATAAGGAAATCCATTCTTAAGAAACAGTAGTGACAGGTGTGTTAATGAAAAAAACCCTCTATTATTTTAAGTATTTTTTGTCTGATATTTGACAAATCCATATAAACTGCTGGTGCTGGATGTGCAGTGGGAATTCTGCCTCTTAATATGTATGTATGCATGCTGTCAGTGCAATGTGTATACCAGGACACCTTTTGGAATCTTGATCTAGCTGAATTTGAGTGCCACTTTCTCCAGTTAAAAGTATCACATTAGTGCTCTGTACTTTGTAGAAGTCTCACCTCATTTATTGGATGCAGGGTTCCCCGTTGTTTGAACTGCCTGTTATCAAAGAAGGCTTTTCTCCTCTATGAGAAAGATGGAGGATGGAAAGGGCAACAAGTTGTTCTCCAGAGCTTACTGGGCAGCATCAAACAAACCCTGTTTTAATGCAGGCAAACAGAACAGCTTCATTCCCTGACAACAGCACAGGATATCATCTGATGTGTCTTTTAGACTTCAGAGAACTGGACAGATACTCATGTGGTCCTTGGTTACCTATGGCCCCACTTACACCTGCTTGTGCCCTTCTTAAATGAAGATAACATTAGTGTATTTTATTTAACTTGTTGTATTCTAATAATTTAGCCTGCTTGCACCAGGAAACACATCCAACTCTTGCTGAAAGTTTGATTTCCTTATTTATTTTCATTTGTTTCAGATATAAAAGCTTTCTGAGCAGTCTTTTGGTTTTCAAAGTGTATTGATAAACCCAAAGCATGCATTTAATTCAAATAAAATAATAGAGTTTTTGAAGTTCCCAGTTATTTAGACTTCCTTAACACTCTTAATGAAACTGAAATTCTAACTTACATCATCGTCAACCTTTCACATGTCAACATGTCAACATGTTGTGTGACAAAACTTAAGCTGAGATCTTACAGCATTAATTCTTTTTGTTTGCTTACAGCTTCTCTGCTGTACAGTTTGAGACCAGATCAGCTTAAGGGAGTAATGCAGCCACTGTTGTGGTTATCACTGGAACATTTCAAAGGAGAGCATTATTACAAGCTATTTATTACGTGGTGTTAACAGCTCCCTAATGGTCTTGTGAAAAGTTCAGTAATGGTTTGAATGAACTGATGAAATTTTTGGCTTGCTTATTTTCTCCTATATTCTTTTTAAGTTTATACAAATATATATCTTTCAAAACATGGACCGCTTGAGAAAGTTGTCTTTGTAGTCAGCACTGATAAGGCTCTCTACAAGGGATTTCTTCCAGATCATGGCTTGAACTTTGTGCTGCAGTGATGAAAAGTGGAATAGTTTACAGGAGCAGGCTCTCAGGACAGCAGGCCACCATGGGTGGGGTGGGATCCCTCAAGGTAAGGTCTCCTGCTTTGCTGTGAGAGCTACCAACAACCGTGGGCACGTGGTGCTGAGGAGAGATACCAGTGACATGGGGAATAGTAGGGCACCCTGCATATTCTACCAGTTCTGCTGCCAGCACATCACTGTGATGTCAGCAGCTAAGAAAACTGTCCGTGCTTGCCTGTCAGCTGCAAGGCACTGCAGAGAAGTTCACAAGTGTCATGATTTTGGTAGTTTTTACTTTTAACCTACTCATTCATTTTTCTCATACATTCAACTATCTGTAAAGCAGTACAAGATGAGAGGATGGTGGGAATCTATTTAAGAGTGATATAATTTTGGGCAAACATTCTTGGTGAGATGAATTGATATGGGTCACTAGAAGTGGGGGTCTGTAGTTGCCAGGGCACTTAGTGAAATGAACTTTTTTTTAATGAGAGACGGGATAACAGCAGCTCTTCAGACTGACAGGCTCCTTTTAGCACAGTGGTTGAAATGCAGGTACTGGAGGTTTCTCTGTACCTGTTTGCTCTCCTGAGAAGGACAGCTATGTATGTAAAGGTGCCAAATGTATGTCTGTCGTAGGAACTGAAGGCCACCAGGTAACTTTGGCCTGGCCTCAAACTGGGGAGTGCCTGCTTAAGTCAGTATCCACTCAGGCTTGATTCTGTGGAATCAAATCTGCTGACTCGATCAATGAAATTTTATCTCCCGTTTTAGTCCCCTTCCCTTTGCTTGAATATTTTGGGTAGCGTTTCTCTTTTGACGTATTGTATGTGTTAAATCTCACTGATTCTGTAAGTTGTTCAATCTACATGCAAAGCTATTGTTGTCCTTAAGTCCAGCTCTATAAACTCTTCTGAAAACTGAAAGTTGCATATAGGTTTTTTCTGCTGTGATTTATCAACAGTGACAATTTTCTTTGCAAGCCAAATACATATTTATATTTTTGTAACTATAGCTTTTCCAGCATAAGCAAAACGTGTAGCAGTGGGATTCCAGACCTTCAGTGAAAGGTGGTTGGTATGTCTATATTGCTCTTAGAATATTAGAACAGTTCTTTCAATATCTAGTTGCTACTGAAAGATGAACCTTGAAATGCCTAAGCAATTGTTACAATTCATCAATTAGTCTGCATAATTAACAGCTATGATCTTTCTAGTTATTTTCCTCAGTATTTTCTTTTAAGTAATTAAAGTTCCAGACTATGAGCAAGATCCTGACACTTGTCATTATTTTCAATTTATTCTGAAAATATCATATAATCTTCCGGACCATTCCTTTAACTGTGTCATGTATTAGAGATTTTTGTAGCTTCTCGTCAATAGATCTGTTAAAAGATATGATTCTTTTTTTGAGATACACACATGTATAGAAAATAGACCAAATTCCATGGAGCCAGTAGCACTCTTTTTTTTTTCTCTTCTCCTGCCAGCTTTTCACTTACTTGTACTTTTTTCCCACTGTTCTGAGTGCTATTTATAGTGAAGTGATTTTCAAATAATGTGGTGTTTGACTGACATTGTAGATTTAAGGTAGTATTCTTGTTTTATTTCATGTAGATGGATTGGATGACTTGAGATTGTCTAGCCTTACTTTCCATGACTCAGTGATCAGATTTTAATCAAAATGCTTTGATATATGTAGTAATAATAGCTGAAAGTTGCCATCACTCTAGAAAGAGTAAATATAAATTCTTTGATAGATATCTTGCTTTGTTGCCACTTGCACAAATCCTAATGTCCCTAAAGGAAAGCTTTCTGCTTTTTGCTGATTCAGCTGACAGTGCTTTGCATGCAGGCTAATTGTTACAGTAGATGTAAGGGACGTGGCAACTAGCAGCTGTGCTCAGGGTGTTTTATCATGAACTTTACTAGGAATGCATTATGGAAAATTAGCATTTAAAATCAGATCCAACTGATATTTAGGAATAAAACTGTAAATCTTGTATTTACAGGGAAGATAAGCAGTGCTGCTTTTGACTATGACGCATGTTTGTCTTTCGTATGAAAATAAAAGTGTTCCATGAACAAAAGCTCCCCGTTTCATTACAGCTGTGGAACTTTCCATTTCATGTGCAGTGGTAGCATGACTCTGTACAAATAGCTTTGACAAAAATAGTATTTATATAAAGTGGAAAATTCCACTTGCAGAGTGAGAGGGAATCTTAGCAACCTTCTTTTCCCAGAATTTGCAACTGCTCCTGTATTGAGAACTACTAAATTGTTCAGTTGTCAACAACCAGATTTGACAGAAGTGTAGAAGTTTTCCTGCTTTACATCTCCACAGGAATAAGTACATAATTCCAGAGTGACACTGTTAGTGTTGATATTGTCTTCTGCACAAGTAAAATAGACTGCAAGTACCATCAGAAAATAAAAATGCAAATTTGAAACAGAAATAAGTGTTCTTGTTTCTTAAGCTAAAGCATTTTACTGCTCTATACAGAGAAATATAGAGCTATTTCTGTCTATGTCTGTGTTTAATGTTAAGCTTTTGACAACTCTGTGGAGGAAGGACCCACTTTTTTGCTGTAAAATGGACCCGATAAAATACATTATATTGGGGTCATTGATGGTAGCTGGTAACATATGCTTGTGGTTGTTTGCGTCTTTTATGTTTTGTTTTACTGATCTTTTGATCAAAACTCATGATAAAACTTTCTGAAAGATGTAGCATCCTTGAAATGAAGCATGGCCATGCTTGTACTTCATAAAATATAAGTTTAACACTGACTATCAATACCTTATTGCAAATTGTCTTTAACAATTGCAATCATGGTACCCATTGCTGATCATCTAATCCTCACCTTGCCAGTGTGGAATTGCTTCTCTTGTACATACAGCACTGTTTTATTCAGTCTTGATACAAATGCATGTGCTGTTGAGAATCTCAAAATCTCTTAGGAGATTATTTCCGCACTTTGGTTCAGCTAAAAAAGGCTGCCACCGTGAACATTAAATATCTCTCAGAATAATCTTGGTGTCAAGAAGCTTTCCATGATGTTCAGACCTGTTTTTCTCACTTACATCTTTTTATTTCAGTTCTCTCTATTCTCCAAAACCTTTCAGAATTCTTCACTTCAGAACTCTTTTAAATACCTGCACCCTCTAGCCTCTATATCTGCCGTGTATTGTTCCAAGGGTGTCCATATTTAACTTTTTGTGTTTTCTAGACTTCCCAGAGCTTGCTTTATCTTAGTCTCTTTTCAATTTGTAAATCCTTTTCCAGTTAAAAGGTACCTGCTGCTCAGCAGAATAAACTTTATCAGAGATGGACTTACAAGCCCTTCCTTCATGTAAAGGATACACTGATAGTTTGAGCTTTGTCCTTCATGCTGTGGCTAGGTTATTAGTCTGCTGTTAGGCTTTTTATTCCTTCACCTTAATTGCTACTCTGGCAGGTCAATCCCTTGCTCTTTCAACTCAGATATTATTTGAAAGCACATGAAGCGTTTTTACTATTTATACCTTTTTCCTTATACTTCTCACTGCATGACCAAGGGCACTAAAGATTTTTCAGAAAAAATGTCTAGCTATTTTTATTTTCTGTAGTTTTTTGTCTAAGTATTTTTAATTCTGCACCACTGCCTGATAGAGTGATTTATCAATCTATACCTCGCCCAACATGTGAAGACTGGGTGGTTTTAGACTGATTTACAGATTTTCTCCACTATTATATTTGACCACGTATGTACAGAAATAGAGTAGTGGGCAATGCTCATCGTGTTCAAGCCGCTGTTCTTGTAGGCACCAAAGTTTGAAATCTCAAAGTTAGCTGGAGTTTTCTAATGCTTGCCACACTGGAATCCAGTTGCTCTTACGATTTCTTCTTATTCCCATTTTAAGTTAATTTTTCCTATCCTCCATCATGGATCCCAAGAATTAAATACTTTGCTGCAGGTGAGCACTCATGTCACAGGATGACTGTTTCTCAGTTTGTGTTGGAGACATATTTCCTCTTTTTTTCATGTTGAATGATTGCTCTTCTGAAGTCCTTTGTTGCAAACAATGCTATTAAATCTGGGAGAAAAAAGAAAATGCTTATGGCTGTTTTCCATTCTGGCTCCGGTATTGTCTGAGGACAAACTGATACATTCCCCTCCCCCCTCCATCTGAGACCATCAGTCATGGTACTCAATTCATGTGTCTTCCATAATTGAAGTGTGTGTTCCATAAAGCATTTAAAATACGTGGCATACATTTCTGTTCTTTTATAAGAGAAAAGATACCTGAGGATTAAATGACATTTTTGGTGGTTTTTTAGTTTTTGGTTTGTTTTTTTTTGGTGTAACTTTCAGACGTTTTTAGTAGAAGATGTTTGAATTTCATGTCCTGGGGAAAAGGTGTTGTACAAGCCTGCATTTCTATGTTGGCAGAAAACTGTAAGATTAAAAACTGCCTTTGCAAAGCTGGTGAAATGGACCTTAAATTAACAAACAAACCAAAGAACACAAAACCCCAAACTACCAAAACCTGATGCATTTGCATCTTTGAGGTATATTTAGAATAACTTATATTATTCTCATAAGTCTAAACATTCTCCTATTGGCAAATGGATTTATTCTTCTATTTCTTCCACTCTGACTACACTTTTTCAAATGCCTAAGAATTTTTTTCTTTGGAACCAACTAAGGTCATCATGCATTTTCCGGGTCAAAGTGCATAAAAGCAAGTTCATGCTTCTTTCTGCTGACAGACATATACTATAGTAATTGAGGAGTTTCACCCAGACTCAAATCAAATAGTTCCACAGAACCGTTTTGAAAATTCTGGAAAAAGGACACAGAAATTACAAAGGTGTAGGTACCACCAGTGGAGGTGGAGGGAGATCACTTACGCTTTTCCTGGAGGTGACTGTGTTAAAAAATGTGGGCTCCTTCTGTAGGTGATTGCATTGAAACAGCAAAAGGCAAGTGCAGAACTGCCTACTTGATCACCTGCTTAAGGAACTCCAGGTCCTGAATTAGGGACTTTGGTTAGAATCCGTAGGTTATAGGGCACTGAGTGTATTCTGGGGTGTGGTTTCACTCTGAAAGGCTGTATCTGTTGGGAAGATACGTGGCATATTTTAGACCCATTCCGGAATGCGTGATGAACTGTGAAACTGTGTCTGGTGTATCCACAGAAACATACCAGCCTTGACCTTAACTAAGGAGCCGGTGTTTCATCCCTCTCTTAGCAACCCCTCTTGCCAGATTTAGCATGCTGCTGTAGCAGATATTTATCTAGGATGTTATAATTCAGACATCTGCACAGAAATGGAGGGAGAGTCCAATAGATGTGGCAATAGATAGAGGAGTGGGTGAGCTGTGATGCTCTCCGTGCACTCCAAGTCATTCTGCACAACACCCTTGCTGGGTTCCTCCTACAAGTGCTGCTCTGTGGAATGTCAGTTGTTCACCTCTTTCCAGTCAGCGTTGGCACGTTTCGTGTCCTCACTGGGTTCCTCTGTGCAGCAGTTTGAGAACTGTTAGTCAGCAAAGAGCATGTAGCAGTTTCTGTGGATGTAGCATCAAACTGACTACACGAAACTGGTAGCAAATACTTTGGTACCTTGTCTTGCTATTGCTTTGCACTGGAAAAGGTTCACTATAGTGTCTGACCTGGCAGCTGCTGCTTCTACACAGAGCTCCTCCTGCTGAAGTTATTCAGCCAAATTTCACACTTGCACTGCTGCTAATCCAAGTGATTCTCTGGACTTAAAAGGAATGATGACGGATTTGCACCAGGGTAACAGATCCATGCTTGAATTATTTGCCAGAGTTTTGTACATCACACATCATAGCTCCAGGTTTTAAGTTTATAAAAGCAATCTTGCTTCTATTAGTTTTGTAAATATAGACAATTAAAAGGGAAAAGCAGAGGTATATTATAGATAAAGTATTTTAAAGATTTCTTTGCATCTAAACATATACTCAACAAATGCCTTCAACTGTGACTTCAAAATCTTACATGAATAATTCTCTCCCCAAGAACCTGGGTTGCATTTCAGTGGTTTTGCTCTCCCTTTTGCTGGGAGTGGCATTATAGCTACTAGAAACATCACTGGGGGTGGAAGCCATGCCTTTGCAATAGCAGTATTTTTCCTCCTTTGTGCTTTTTACCAGTTCTTTGGACTTCACAAAACCAAAACACCCTTTCTTTGAGTTACATAGTTTCAACTCTCATTGTTAAGTTTTGAATATTTTTGAAATATAAAGTCGTATTTCAAACCATATTCTTTCTGTGAAATGTGCATTGCCTTTCAGTCAGAAAATCCTCTCTTCAGTCTTGCCAATCACACAGTATGAAGTGAGGTTAAAGATGTGTGGTACTCTTGAGAGAATTAATAAAAATGCTTAAATATGAATTTAAAGCCCAGTGATTGGGAATTTAAGCACATTCTTAAATCAGGCATCAGAACGGGGAGAAAGAAGTGAAGGGCTCATTACTTCTTTCTCACTACTCAGAATTATAGGCTCGATTATTTACCACAGTATATAACCAGGGATTTAGGAGTGAAAGGGAAATACACTACCTGTTCCAGGAGGCCAGCTGGAGCCTTTCTGCTGCTTAGATTCATCTTTAAACTGGCGTTTAGGATACTGACTATGAAGTATTGATTATTGCTTTGAAAATGAAATCTTACACTTATTTTTAAGATAGGGCAAAGCATTATTTATTGGAACTGAGAGGGAGTTGCTTTTTAGTAGAAAAAAAGTGACAGAATAACCATCTTGCATGGTTTTTAAGGTTTTTTTCAGTTTATGCAGCAAAATGTTTCTGCATGACAATACACCAAACAACCAGCAGTGAGAGCAGTTCTGAAAAAAAGATTGAGTAGGTTTTTTCTGTAAGATATCCTTATTGAGATATTTCTTTTTATCAGGCATCCTGTAAGGGTTTGAAAGTTCTTCTAAAGAAACCCTAATAAGGACAGAGTTGCAAACTGTCTCATGGCAGAGGCAAGTTAGGAAATGTGGCAAGAGTAATTTGGCTAAACTATAAAATTCTTACAGACTCAAGCAGAAAAACTGTATGTAGAGGTAGGAAATGGAAAGTGGTTAAATTGCTAAGAATGATGAAGAAAGAGCAATATGAATCCGTAGGAAAAAAAGTAGAAAATAAAATAGACAAAAAGAAGCATCAAACTTAAAGAAATCTTTCTGTAAGTGTACTTACAATACTTACAGAATACCAAATTAAAAGGTGAATTGTTATCGTGAAAGATAAAACCAAGAAGTTTGGGTTGCGTGGTGCCAGTTTTTAATTACTTTGTGTTAGAAAGATCAATTGTGTTTATGTGACAGTCATCAATATCAATTAAAAAAGCCTGTAAGAAAGGTCAGAATGTCTTGAGGAACCAGAACCTTCAAAGCACTGGCTCTGACAGGCAGGCCACAAGAACACTTGCATGGATGAAAATACAGATCTATGGTACTTGTAAAGAGGTTCCAGAGCAGTGAGAGTGCGGACGGGGTCACAGTAATTTTAAAAGAGAAGAACGAACAGACTGACTTTAAGAACTAATAGGTTATCTTCCCTTTGAAGAAAAGGAAAAATGAATTATGCCAAAGTATATGAAGGAAATCGGGAGCTGAGTAATAACCAATGCAGCACATGAGCAGGAATCACTGTTCTGTGAATGCAGGACTGGATTGCTGTGTTCATGAGGTGAACTCAAGATAACACTGCCATGTTGTCAACTTAAACAGATACTATCCTGAGAGAAACAACCAGAAACACAATGTGGCAGGCATGAAATTTGACTGTTACAATGCAAGAAAGATGAGGGCTAGTTCAGATGAGTCTGGATGAGAATAAGACTTATCAGTGCTCACAAAATTTTTTTTTTCTGCTGCCCCCATTTGATACTCTTCTGTTCGCAACCATGACTTCAGCTCGACCAGCTCACTGGTCTGCTTGAAGGCAAATTTCTCTTTTGTTGGTCTGTTTAGAACTGGTCTGATTGCCTGTGCTGGCTCAAGGGGAGTGTTAGGACCAGAGGGGCAGTGGGGCTGCCCAGCCAACTCCTGGTGTCGTCATGGAAAGTAGATGCAGGCTGTATGGCACATTTCTTAAAAATGCTTTCACACTTCTGTTTATTTGTCTTTATTTTCAGCGTAGTGTTTGATTAATTACATTTAGTTTATGAAATAATCATATTAAAGTGATATTAATTAGTCTCTGGGAAACTAGAAGAAAAAAGAAGCCTTTTTTTGAAAGGCTTATATCACTTGAAGCCCTATTAAAAGTCAGTTCAAATGTTCTGTTAAAAAAAATTCTTTTTTGGTCCAATCTCAATTTAATTTTAAAAGAAACATTCTGACACATGCTTCTTTTCTTTTTTCTTTTTTTTTTTTTTTTTCTGCTTTCTTTCTGCAGGTAAGCTGAGGGTAGAATTGTCGAAGTTCATGTCATGCATTCTTTGAAAACATAACAGCATCAAAAGTCTTTATGTACCAGCCCCGGCAGGGCTAGAGCACTGCTGCACCCCAAAGCAGAATAAGGCTTTTAGTCAGATACCAGTGTTTAATGAACATTCAGTAACATCACAAATGTGGTGGTCTGTGCTAGCAGATCTGTTAATTTGAAATCTATTGTCTTCATTCTCTCTGTGTAATAGAGAGTAAGTAGCATATATTATAGTTTTGTAAGTTTTCAAGTTCTTACTTATTCATCAATGCTGACTTTGAGAATAAGTAAAGCAGTGCACCTTAATTCAAGAGAGACAGGATTTGTGGACTTTGATCTTCTGAATGCCATGACCCCATGCTGTCTGTAACCCTGTGCTCTGAGGTCCCCTTTTATGAACTCTTCAAAAAATTCAAACAGACACCATTTCTTTTCATTTTTTTGTTTCCTTTTTCCCCCAGAAGTTATTTAAAATGCAGCGCTATAGCAGACAGCTAGCTAGTAACGCTTTAAAGTTTAATTCTAAGAAGAATAGCAGGGGAAATGCCACTGAAATTCAGTTTATCAGTCTTTTAGGTTATATTTTAATGTCAAATGGCAGGCTGCCCTCCTTCTGGGGTCAAGTTGCAAACGCATAATCACAGAATCACAGATTATTCTGAGTAGGAAGGGACCCACAGGGATCATCAGATCCAGCTCCTGGCCCTGCACAGGACAGCCCCAAGAATCAGGGGGCACAATTCAGACACACGGTGTGCTCTTCTCACAGATCATCAAAGATAAACACACAATTACAACACTCCAGGTTTGTTCAGGCTTGGTAGTTGCTCACTGTTTCACAGCACCTGAAGTCACAAAAGCACTATGTTGAAATGAAATTATTATTTACCTCTGAGTCTTAAGCTGTGTATATGTGTATGTGCACATGTTTAAGTGCTGCAGAGGTGGTGGATTATAATCTTAGTGACTTAAGTAAGCATCATGGCACTGATTAATAGTAGGAAGCCTTTATGGGGCTACATGGTCTGTGTTTTATTATGCCTTTTGATTTGCTATAATCATTCATGATTGTGTGGTCACAGCAAAAAGATACGAAGTTTCTGAATATTGTAAGGCAGTATTCTAAACTTGTAGTATCTGCCTTCCTTTTGTAAATGGCCTAAAGAACTTTCAAAAGCTAGAAAAAACCCGCAACTCTTGTGCTCCTTCCACAGGCAGGTTCAAGTACCTTTCTTTGTATTTTTAGGTGAGAGAAGTGCTGAGTCTGGCTCCTACACTCATGTGTGGGGTGAGGTCTCTTGGACTTCTTGTTTCCAGGTATGGTGCTACAGGATGCACTGGTAACTTGTAAAGCCAGAGCTCTGACTTGGCCCTTGCTGCAGCTGTTCAGGAGTGTGGGCTCTGAAAAGAAGTAGATGTAGTATGGCATCTGATTAGGAGGAAGTTGAAATCCTCCAGGAAATCCTATGAAGATGTTCTTGTTGCTTTAGTTAGGGGCAGCAGGTAGAACAAACCTGTACATGTTTGATCTCTTTTGGACAGGTGCTTGTATGCTGCATGCCCTATGCTGCAGAGCAGTTAAATTCAATGTGGAACATGTGTAGACTACATGGACAATAATATGATGGTTTTCAAATCTGCCGTTCTCCCCTCTACTGTTTTTTATTTCTAAATAGAAAGCTAGTGGTTCTTCTAAAAGCATGTGCCTAGCTATGGAAATGATGGCAAGTAAGGGGAAGATTGTGACTGGTATTTTGATGGTTTGGATAGAAGAGGGGTGGACTGAAGGTACAAACTTCTTTTGAAATTTCTGAAAATTTGGAAATCTTAATTGGAAGGAAAATAGATTTAATTCGGTGGAGACCTGGGTTTTCATTGCCAGTATTGTCAAGAGACCTCTTTGAATAACCTAAATTAGTTCTTGCTGCAGTCTTTTACCTGAAGGATATGTGGGGAGCGATACCAATAGAAAAACTTAAAAAAGAAAACAAGAAGCAACTTGGGTAACTATATTTTCTAGAGGAGGTTGTGTATTATGTGGGAAAAGCAAACGAGGCATGAAATTCTCTGAGCTATGATGACTTTAAGAGAGTTGGAAATTGTCTAACGTGGTTAAGGGACTAGACACATCTGTGAGGGTGTATGTGCCTAGACCCCTCCTACCTTTGTGCACATCACTGCTGAGCTGGTGGGTTGGCATATTGAAGTGGAATAAGGAGCAAGAAACCAGCAAGCCTAAATCTGTTTGTCCAACAAATAACAAATTAATCACCTAGCAGTGTTCCCAGTGACAGACTTGTTTGGTTTTTGTGGATAGCAGGCAGGTCAGTACCTCCTGAAAAAAAAAGTCTGTGCTGAGGGTCACTGAAGGTTAGATGATGACCTCAGTGGTGCCAGAATCATGGGTAAGAGTTGGATTTTGAGAAACATTAGATTATATGAGAGTTGAAGAGAAAGCAGACTCTAAAAACCTAACTTAATTAACTGCAATTAAGTGTTTTCCTTCAAATTATGGAACTTTCAAGGTAAGATATATTGAGCTTTTTCGCTCCAGTTCTTCGTCAAGGACCCTTCAGTTTGTAAGAAAACTTGTGTTTCCTGAACCAGAAGCGAAGGGAGTGCAGTGATTAATCTTGGCACAATTACAGGCTTGATGCCCAGCACCAAAGAATATGCATGAGTTAAAAAATGGAGACTGTTACAGAAGTTGCACCACTCTTTGGACAAGATTGTGACTTCAGTAGGTATTACCTGATGTGTTTTCAGTTAAGGGTGACAGGAGAAAAGCAAACACCTTCTCTCACTGCATTTGGGTTGGGGCAGTACAAAAAGCAAGGGCTGCTTTAAATAAATCCAAAAAAAGGATCCTAAGGATTTCAGAAAGATCTCCATTAGTCCAGATGGCAGGAGAATAAAGAGCTGAAAAAGATGCAGCTGTTTTTTCTTTTATACTTGGAAAACTTGAAAGCGAAAACAAGTCCAAAGCAATGTTTCCTAGAAGCAGATAGGAACAGAGGAGGGGGTAATGCTGCCCGCTCAGTCTGTGGAGACCAGAGGGAGAAACTTGAGCCAGCCAGGAGATTCTGAGAAGACAGACTGCAAAGCTCCAGCTGACCTTAATGCAGGCCAGAGCATTGCATTTATTAATAGTTTTTACTGTTTTATTAGAATAAAATTCAACTTACTGAGCATGATTGTGTTAAGCCTTGACATGGCACCCTGTTTTGCGGTCAAACAGATAGTCTGGGTTGCTTTAGAAGTCTAGAGAATTATCTCTTTTAAGAAACTAATAGCAAATATTTCCACAGTATCTATAGATAACAGCAAATTGCAGTTGTAATCCAGCCAGCATGTTTCTTCTAAATATAGTAAAGGATGTTTTGTAATTTATTTAATTGCTTAGACTTGACAAAGAACCAGTGCTAACAAACATGCTCTGATAGCAGTAGAGTGCTTGTGGCGAACGCTTGGCTTGGGAATGTAAATACTGAGAAAAAATGTGTGGAACAGTGAAGCACAACTGCTGTAAAGTCTCGGCTGTTTGCTGTGCAGGTGTGCAAGTCCTGAGCCACAGGAACACGGAGTGACATCTGCATGAGAGAGGGGACAGGAGCGTGAGTCACACATCCTGCAAATCCAGGAAGGACTGGGCTCTTCCTGATGTTTGCGATTAGGCAATTGTAACACAGTTATTTAGGGAAAATGCAAGATAATCAGTTCCTCTTCTAATTATTGGACTTCACTTCCCACTCCATCTGTTCTGGTATCTTCCATAAAAAACCTGTAGGGATTCCTATTGTTATTGAAAACTATTAGAAAGGCAGTACAACTGCAAGAAGAATGAGATTTTTTTGATCAATTTTCTAAGGTATTTGTCTCTAAAATACTGAAATCCCAGTTTCCTATTGTTTTGTCTCTATCTTCCCCGTCCTCAGCCCCCTCTCCCCAGTAGACATCATTATTTGTTCATGTACATGATTTTGATATACTAAATGTAGATATTAAGGCCATAAGTATTGACACAGGTTTTTTTGAATATTCATGTTATCATAACAGAAATTTTCAATATCAGTTTTTTCATTGTTATCTTCCTATCAAGTATGTGCATAATATTTATGATCTATAGTCTACTATTTTTTTTAATGACCATCCTTTAATCATAAGGCACTGGAGATGGAAAACAATTACCTAGGCAAAGGAATATTAACAATTAATGGATTTCAAAGTAATTCCAAATAACTACCTAATATTTCAATGAGGAAGGATCTGATCCAATGAAGATATGGTTACTTGTAAGGTTTGTTTTTATTTTTAGAATTCTTATGTGAAATAACATGCAATATAGGGCTATACAACTTTTCTAAATGAGTTGTATATTTGTGTTTATATATATATATATATATATACACACACATATATATATATGTTGTATATATATATAATTATCAGTATTAGGTAAATGATGGTTGACTTTTTGGATTGACTAAATGCCAGAGCTTCCATTCATTTCAGCAGCACCAGATTACAATTTATTTTTGATGTTGACCTAGTTGGTGAAGGCTACATATATTTGAAACATAGAAATACCCCATTTCAAGGTATCAAATTTTATACAAAAGGAGAATATGGAATTCTGATAGTACACCTTCATAGACCATTCATTTCTATATGGATATTAATGGAAATAGTATCTTCGCGCTGAAGCATACTGGAAATCATGTTTTAATTCTTAGGGAGAGAATTATTTTCATAATCTGACATGTTTTTTAGGTAAGTCATTCTTGAGTGTGAAGAGCTTTTACAATATATAGATAATTTTTGCATTGCAGTGAAGTTGCATCAAATGCCTCTGGGTTTGCTGAAACATCTACTGAAAAAATAAACTCCAAATGGAGTGCAGAATATTTGGCATATCATGTTGTATCCATATGTTGCTGTGGAAGACTGGACCTGGACCAATGCTTTCTTATCACTTGTCTTAAGAGTGTTCCATGAAGGGGTTCTTCTTTAGTGCAGTTGAGTAGCCATGAGTTCTACACCAGTTCTTGCTGCCTTTCCTTGTGGCTCCTGAAAAAACAAAACACATCTTTTGAGGATTTACCTGGTTTTATTTGCCAGACATGGATGGGTGTGTACAGTTTGTGTTTTTCAAATTCATTAGTAGCCAATGACTGTTCCATTGATAGCTGAATAATGTTTAGAAGATACGAATACAGTGCACTCTCCAGGTTTTAAAAGATGTGTATCACTAGGTCTGATACTAATCATGTCAACTCCCAAAGGAGCTGCATCCACATTCATTAGTGTTTTAGTTGGTGTGGTGCCCGGGGGGCAGAAAACTTGTTAGCGTTTTTCCTATTGTCAGCTAGGGGCTGTGCCATGTCACATATATTCTGGGCTTCTGCTTCAAGTTCCTTGTAAAAATAAGTTGCCTGGATAGTGAGTTATCTTTTAACATCACATTAATTTGGGAAAATTTGTTGAAGTAACGGTCTTACCTCTCCATGACTTCTTTTGACAGACTGGAATCCATATGGGTGTCATAGGTCTCATTTCTCATAATACCATATTATAAGGAAGAAATGTTTGGTCTGCTGAGTGAAATGTGAAAAAAAATCCATTTAAATTCTGTATTTACTAAGAGGGGTGCATGTGTTAATATTCACCTTCAGGAGTATTATTAATGGGATACTTCTAGAATAGATTTTTCCTTAAGCATTTTGATATCAACACCTGCTGTTCAGAAATTCAGAATTATTTTACTTGCACTTAACTTGTTTTTATGAGTTTATCTTAGGCATAAACAGAAACAGATGACATCCTCTAATACCCATGTATAGCTGTAAGTAAACAAACTAAATTAGAAAATTTCTAAATCCTCTAAACTGATCGTACTGAAAAGGAAAAATGACTAATACTAAGCACCGTGAAATATCTCAAGGGCTCGTGTCTTATAAATGCCCAAACAACAGAACGTTGTGACTTGCAAGTGATTGATTTTTACCTGGCAGGTATGGGGGGAAAAAAACTGTGGTGGAAGCAGATCTGAGGCATGATGCAACGGGGGCATCAGATAAAAGGGAAGAAAACTATTAATCTTTTGTCTTGTAGTTAGGTGGAGGGATTTTTATAGACATACTTTTTTTCCTGCATATCTTTCCATAAAGTTGCATATAAGCAAGTGTAAGAAAGTCTTGTACAAGTTGGGGTTTTTTAGCAGTCCTGGGGTTTTTTTGGGCTTTTTTTGTGAGTCATAGGCAATAGAGCCGAAGAGATTTTTATTCAATATGAAAGCCCTAGGTACTACCTCTGGCTCTAAACTGTCTTTAGAACTGGATTTTTGAGCCACACGGAAGTAAATATTTCTGAAAATGTTGAAAGCTTCCACTGACAAATTAATAAACTACTGGCACTGTAGGGTCTCAGAAAAAAGCTCATAGGTGAACACATGCAGAATTGTCTCAGAATCCTTCCAGGGAGCTGCTTCCACCTTCTGGAGCTCAGAAGGAAAATGCTGTGAACGGAGATAGCAGTGTGAGGTCTAGAGACAGGGTGGCCATGCACACTCTGCCTGCAGTCCATAAGTAATTCAGCCAGTGTGGGCAAAATGAAAGGACCAATTTGTCATCCACCCTCAAAGGGGTACTGTTGGCTCAAGCAGTGTCTCAAAAACACAGTTCTAAAAAGGTGAAGAGAGGAGAAAGCCCAGAACTGATCCATCACACCAGTTATATTGCTACTGTTCTGGGGCCAGATAAGACTACTCAACATTACTGTAGAAAGTAAAGGTTCCTCATGGCAGAAAATGGCCAGACAATTCGGGGATGAAAAAGGCAGCACAGCCTGTCCATAACTGAAAACTGTCAGTGTAATGCACAAAAGCAGTGGTGGGTGTGAATATCTCAATATCCCTTTGGAATTTTCCCAGATACTGTCAGTGGCACAAGTTAAAACAAATGCAGCCATGTGCAATCTGAGGTGGATGTGGATTGCCCAGTGCACAGAAATTTTTCACCCAGATACTTTTATTCTCTCCTGACAGTGCTTCAGTTACTCTTCCACTGCTCCTGCTCTAAGTATGGATTGCTTCCTTGGATGGGAGGATTAAAATACTGTATTAACATCTTTAGGTAATAGGAGAAAGGGAGAGACTTGAGTATGCCTTCAGATTTCTCTGTAGTTGCCTTTAATGAAGACATTGGAAGAGCATGCTTTCAAGTCTGGAATATAATTCATTTCTTTATGTAAGCTGAAATAATTCACAAAATGTGTTTTATATGAGTATGTTTTGTGATGGAATTGGGTTTTTTTGTATAATGGTCTAATAATCACCCAAATCTGAGGAACTAATGAGCAGGCATTACACTTTTTTTGTGTTTTCCAGTGACAAAGAAAAGCAGTTGGTGAGAAAATCACAGAAGTAATAGTGTCACAGTTTTCAGGAGGTACAAAGGGTGAAGCTGTGCGCTTAGATTTGACTGAACTTTTGTAGTGACTTTCAAGAAACCACTTTTACTTGAAGAAGAGGAGCAGTGACTGTTTACCATGGCCAAAGTTAACTGTAATTCCCTCTGCCAAAACTGCAGTCTTGCTAGTCTTGAATTCTGTGTTTTTTCTGTGAAGCTGAAATAGCGGGGGGTTGTTGGTAGAGATTCTTCAAGTCCCTGTGTCGCCATCCCCTCGCTGGCAACAGGGTAAAAGCTTGCCTCACTGGCTCTGGGAACACATCTTGCCATAGGAGTGACAGATTTAAGACTTTCTCATTGCTCCCCAAAAATACCACTTGCACTGCTTAATCCATTGCACCTTATTTTTTAGAGGTGGATTAAATTTGGGGGAAGATTACAACCTTTCCTAACTTCTGTAGAAACATCAGTGTCCCATTGCATTCCAGTGTATGTGAATGTGGCCAAAGAGCAGCAGCACCTGTTACACGGGGACTTGTTTTTTCAGATAAATACATGTAGGAAGAAGAAAAACTTTTAATAAAATGAGGCATTTTGGATCATCTGATGAGATGAAAACCTGTTTTTGTCCTCTTAGATAAGGGTAAAAGGGACCAGTGAGGATCAGTGCCTTTTGCAAAGTCCATAGCTTGCATTCCCCGTACATAAGATAACTCCTGCTGTGGAAGTCAAAATTGAAGTTATAAAGATAAAATACTGTTTAACATGTATGAAGCTGAAGTAAGCAAATGCCTTTACAAGAAAGAGCAGTTATATTTATTCCAAAGATGTACAGGTAGTTTAAAACAATCCGTGTTTGACATGGTAAGTTGTCTTTATCATTAAAATGCTAATTTATGAAGATAATGAAGCTTGTCAGTGACATCTTTCTTGTGCCAGTATTCCTGCTTAGTTCAGGTCTGGATACAGATTTGCTGGAGTAGTGGTGAGAATCTATTTGACCGTTGGGAGCAATTCCAGTGTAAAATGGCCCTATTGAATTTGATTTGATGATTTTGTCATGAAGTGCTTCTACTTGTAATTTAGGTCACCTTTACCTGATAATTCCTTCAGAGGCTTTCAGAAGTGGGTCTAAATGCCAAACTTCAGTCCAACTAGGTTTTTGATATTTGACTGATAATTGTTGAAGTAGTAAATTGGCAAACAGAATGAACAAATTTTTTATGATTAATGCCTTCACAAATCAGTCTGGTAGGTGTGTATGTTTTCTGTTCTGTGTGGACTCCAAATGTATTCTAGTCTCCTGGTCATAATTTACTCTGGCAGCAGAAACACCATAGACTGCAAAACTACAGAGAGACTTCAGATGTCTTTTTCACATGAAAGATTCTGTACTCACACAAGGAGTACAAAGAAGGTTGCACTTTTTTTTCAGGAGGATGCTAATTGGTTTTTAATTTTTAAAGATTTTATGCCAAATGCTTTCCATACATTGAATAAGGACAGCATCAGAAAAGTAACTTTGATTTCAAATGTCAGTCACAATTTAAGTCTATTCTGTTAGGTTTTTTTCTGTAAAATTGAGTTAAAATATGTAACCATAGCTTCACTGAAACACGTTTATGTAAGGAGAGGACAGGTCTTCTTTAACTTCACAGATCTTTAATTGCTTATGAACTTCAAAGAGAAACTTGCAGAAGTTAGATTGATGATGGCCCTTTAGGTAATTGAATACAACATAGTTCCTGTTTGAATGCAACTCTGAAATCCAAATTATGTAAATCTACTGTTTCAGAACCAGCTAGTAGAAATAATCATCATTTTTGCAGTTGAAGATACTTTCTTTGGATAAATTCTCTGACACACTGCTTTCCTGTTGATTCATCTTTTCCATTATGGATATGAATAAGAAGCTATAGGCGTGTTAGCCTTTAGCTTTTTGACGTTTGTGACTCCACTTGAATAAGCTTTGACTTACAGTTAATTAGGCACAACTGTCAATTAGTTTCATGGGCTTATGCAGGAACAAACCTGACATTTATGAAAGTATTGGGATAGAAGAAGGGAGAAAGTATTTTGGGGAAGTTTCTCAAGCATATTTTTCCTTTCAAGTTGTGCAGCTCAGTTGGGATTGTATGAAACATTCTCTCTCCATAGCTGTCATTGACCCATCTTTGTGCAATCACCATGCTTTTCCTATAGAAGAAACAGAGAATTGATTATAGCCTGCTATTCCTCTGCTAGACCATAACATAATGTTTACTGTGCTGCAGCTGGGATCAAAATGACTGTCTCTCCAGCATCAACAAAATTTGAGCTCAGGGCTAGTTATAAGTGTTTGGTCATCCAAAAAATCCATGCAGCCCCGTCTGGCTTCTGAACTTAGCTTTCCTCTTGGATACCATAAGATGGGTTTGGAATTGTGGCTGTGGAGGCAGGACAGTGAAAAGGAGGAAAATCTCTACTCTGCCTTCAGTTTTGCGTGTCCTTAACAGGCAGAAAGGGAGATCCCTTAATGGAGGACTGGTGCTCAGGTAGCCCATATAGATTGCCTGGCATTTTGCAAGTGGATACAAATGGTTTGATTTTATGGGAGAAGAGAAGGAAAATTGCTTGTTTACTTTTCTAACCCCCTCCTTTTAGCTCCCTCTCAGTCCCCCTCTGCTTCCCTCCTGCCCATCCCCTTCCTGGCTGGGTTAGAAAAGCTCAGACGACTTCTATGGGAAAAAGCTCAGGCATTGTGTAAGCTGTGCCTGAGACAAGGGAAGCTCCTAAGAGGCCTGTTAGACTCCCAGCTGCTGGCCACTGATGAGTGGGAGAAGGAGGTAATTATGGAGAAATTGTGACAGAGGTAGGAGAGACAGAGAGTGACTCACCCTCCTTTAGAAGTGTGGGACACTTATGTTCCACTGCCTGCTCCTGTCGGTGTTGAATTATTTATTTAACCCAGGAAGGAGACACTGAGGGTTTTTTTGGTTTTTTTTTTTCACTTCGTATTTCAGTGAGGGAAATTTTATTTGAAATCTGTTTTGTGTGATTTCAGGGGAAAAATACTCCCACAGGCATAGCTGGGAGCTGTGGACTAGGCACACTTATTGTGTGAATAGGGCAGATAGCTAGTTAAAAATGAATATTTGGATATCTATGCCTGCCCATTCCTTTGGGATCTTGCTGGGCAATGATTCTTAAGTGTATACAGAAAAAAATTCAGCATACAGATTTTTGGAAAGCTTTTGTTTGGAGAGCTCCAATTTAGAAAATGCTAGTTAGCATTGCGTGTAAAGAATTGTGTTCATTGATATGCTAGCTGATTATATAATTGTTGGCTGTTTTCTAATATTTGCCTTGCACCTTAAAAAAGGCAATTTTTTACATGTTAGATGAAATGGTGTTTGTGTAGCACCTGATAGTTAGTCAGAAGGGGGAAAAAATAACACACAGATCACTATTTGGAAACAAACCTCTGGATTGCAGCGTACATGTATTGTCTGTGCTGGCTGATCTAGCAGGCAACCATGAATTGCAAAAGCATCTGACTTTCATGGGCACCCATCCTGGCCTTTTTGGCACAAGAAGAATTTTTCAGCTGTAGAAAGGATTTATTCTACCTGCCAGTGTGATTTATATACCATATGTCTTCTCTTCAGCATCTGAGTATCCATGGCCATAGGGAAGTGCTCTGCCTCATCTGTACTGTGTGTAAATAGGTTCCTTTTAATGATATTAACTCCTACAGAGCCTTTTCATCATCCTCTGTATAATTTTTTTCTTGGCAGTTGTGTCAGCTATACTGTGTGTTGCAGAAAGGAGAATACCATGAATTCCTGGTTTTGTTTGCTCTTGGCAGGCACTACTACACTTCCCACCCTTGTGCGCACACCTACCTTGATGATGCAGCCTTCCCTGGATATCAAACCCTTTATGTCCTTCCCTGTGGACAGCAGCTCTGCTGTTGGATTCTTCCCAAATTTTAACACAGTAAGTAAAGGTGTTTCCACATTTAGTTTCAGTGTATGCTTTCCAATCTGGTTCTAATATCCAGTATTGAAGCTGCCTTAAAACAGTGCATTGCTTACACAGTTCTAGGGAGCCCTTTTTTTCTGTGCCATGGTGGTTGCTTTTCCCCTGTACGAAGGGCTCGGAGTGGTGTCCAGCCTTCTCACTGTGAACGGGGCTGAGTGCTTTTTAACTTGGTCTGTTGAGGTGATGTTTGCACATTGAAAAAAACAACCCAATGCTGTGATAGAGATTTGAGAAGCGATAGAATGATTTGGAGCATTTGTGTCTGTACATGTATATTTCTATATGCTGAAAACAAGGAAAGCTAATGGAAAGACAGGTGTGACAGGTAAGACACAGATCCTACACTGCTGTGAATCAAGCTAAGTCTAATACAGCCTGGAAAGCAACTCGAGGATATTGTTAATTCTGTATCATTTCAACACGGAAGGGTAAAACTGCACAGCCAGCCAATGTGAAAAATGTGAACCTGTTATTTTTGCTTTATGGTAAAAGCATCTTGGGGTTTTTTTAAAACAAAAAATTATTGCCAGAATAATACTTCTGTGGCTCTTCATGTTTATCAGAGCAGCAGTAACAAAAATACTCTCTTCCGTAGTTCTCGCTTCTTTATCAGCTCATAAAAAGGCACTGAGTGGTATCAAAATGCTTGTTTGCCATTGCACTTTATCATTAGCTGGAGTGTTTAAGCTAATGGCAGCAGGAAGGAAACTGCTGTGAGTCATTTCTGCCCAGTCAGCGGGTACAGTGTGTTTGTAGGTGACCGTCACCTGAACTGCTGCACACTGCACTTCTCACCAGGGCTGCGGGGGGGGAAAGGGGAGCAGTGTCATCACCACCAGACAGTAACCAGCTGAACCACTGCCAAGTGTTTCTTTTCACAAACTAACCTTCTGTCTGAAATTAAAACAGCAACAGCATTATTTTCTTCATGCCTTGCAGATACACCTTGCTGACAGGCCATGTGCTACAGCACGCGGTGAGGTGGGGTGGTTGTGAGGTAACATATGAACCAGCTTCTCTCCCGTGTCAGCAGCCCGACATAGAACCAGCAACAAATATTACTAATTCACTGCAAGACATTCATGTGAAAATTGTGCATTTATCAGGGAGATGTGGGGATGTGCACGTGCACAAAGATATAAAAGATTAAAAAAAATCCAGGTACGTTAAAAGAGCAGGCCTAAAACTCGATACCTTAGTAAGAAAGCAGTGTGTCATTCCCATATCTAGGCATGATGCATTCATATTAATTTTCCATCCTTTTCCTAATACACTCAGGAATTTTATTTGTTACTGATTTGTCTGCTTTTCAGTTGCACAGGTTTTCTTGGTGAGCTTTTCACAGAACTGTTCATCAAGACTCAGAAATTTTCTTCAGAGATGTAGTTTTAGAATCAACCAACCATTATTTGCTTTCTGGTGGTAGTACTGAATATCAGAGTTGCAGTAGCCTCTAGAGACAGATTAATTTGGATATTTACACTGGTTTTGCCTAGTTCATATTTATCTGGGTTACCTTTCATTTGCCTAATTCCTGGCATGTTTATCCTTCACAACTGTCATTCCTCTCCAAACTTCTGTAGGTTTTATTAAAAAATAGACCTGAGGTAATTGGCAAATATTGTCAACTTGGTGTCTACTTCCTCCCTTGGAATTCTTGATAATTATATAAAATCATGCTGCTATACACCACAGACATTGTATGTTTAAACTCTTTATTTTGAGAAACAGTGGTTCAGGTTCTCTATTTCTAATTTGCAGACTTTGCCATTTATCTTACAGGTATTGATTTTCCTTAGGAGTCTTTCACAATGGACTTCAAAGCTCATTGGAAAACTAAATCATTCATGATTATCTACTGACAGGCACAATGAATGCCAGTTGTCATGCACTTCCTTTATTTCTAACTTAGCACAACCTTTGCAAATGTAGCTTTCTAGGTTTGTGTATATATAATCAGCTTTTTTTTCTTCTTTTTCACTCTGAAGTGGTGGCAATAGTATGTAAAAGTGTCTAAAAACCATTTTTCCAGAAGATAATTTTGAGTTACAGGAGCTAAATCCAGTTGATCCATAACATATGCATCATCCAAAGAGCCACAATCTTTCATCTTATGCAGGAAGCGAATATTAGAACGGCCAAAACAGCCATCATTTGCTTTTTGGATCAATCAGGAAATCTATGCACTTCATTCATAGGAGCACTTGCCAAGGACTGCAGACAGGGAAACCTCCAGTATGCTTCCCTTCATCTCTTTGCCTTCCCTAGACTGAGGGGACCCTGCCAGGTGTTGGTTGTGCTTGCATGTGTTCACTGAAGGTGGCAAAAAGAAACCGTCTGAGACAAAACTTCTTTGGATCTACCTGCATTTTCAATGCCTGTGACATACAGAAACATTTTTCTAAACCTTGCTAGGAGGTTGTTTCTAGCTTAACATCAGTGGCCTTAAAAAAGAAAAGTTTCTGCATGGGAGCCTAATACAATAACTCCCAGGGCAGAAAAACAAGGTAAAATGTATTAACTACAAACATCTTCAAAGGAACACCCCCTACAGTTTTTTTCCCAAAAGAACTTCTCTTATTTATGGAAACATATTTAAAATCTGGGGTAAACCCTTTCTTATTTAGTTAATTTTGACAGTTTTCAGTTCTGAAAACATCTGTGATTCTCCAGATAAAACATTAGTGTTCTCATTTTGTTTGTGGAAGTGTTCTGATCACTAGCTTCTCTTCACATGGGGTACTTCCAGCTGAAGCACTGAGCAGACCCTGATTTTGTAAAAGAAATTCCTGCCCCGATCATATCTTACTTTCTTAATGGAATTGTGTGATTTAGTTTAAACTGTCTCCCTTTTGCTTCTCTTTAAATCATTAATAGTTCTAAATATGCTGTGGATGTATGTATAGTAATTGTCAATTCATGCCCCAATTAAATTTGCCTTTGTTCATTAGGACTTACTATATAGCAAAAATTACTTGGGGAATGATTGTACTAACTCACTGGATACGTATCTCTATTCCTCAGTAGGGGGAATAAAGCTTTTTTGTTTCAAGAGATCAGCCAGAGGGGGATCTTGTAAGGGCAGGATGAAGGGTTCCAAGCAACAAGGTATGGCAGAGTAGGTGCTGTCTTCCATGGTCTTTTCATATAAGCAGCAAGTAGTTTTGTCAGAACAGTAGAGGTGTGATCAGACTGTCAGAGTCTGAACCTGAGTAGCTGCATGGAAGGACAGCCCCTCTCTCAGAAACGCTGCAGCAGTGGATCCGAAGGTGACATCATGTTTGTCCTGGCATCGAGTTCCAAATGCTCTTGCTCAATACCCCTCTGTCTGAAATGCAGAGTTTGAATCAAATTATCAGCTATTATTACTTAAAATGTTCTTGTTTATAAAAAACTGGGAAACATTATTATAGGAACTTCCCAAATCGGTATTTCCGGTTTGGGGTGGATGTGGACCAGAAGGTATTATTTAAACAGAGTTCTTTTTCAGTACACTAAAATGACTCTAAAGATGCCTTAACAGGTTAATAACTTGCATATTGATTACATTTTAAAATACATAAGTCAGGTATATAGTCAGTGGAAATCAAAGTTAAGATTACTGTGGTCCCCATTTGTGTTTATTATAACAATCTTGAATTTTGACTTCCACCACACAGCTTTACCTTCTGTGCCATTCTTTCTCTAAACCTCCCTGATTCTTTATCTGCTGTCATCCATCTTGTGTACTGAATGATGAAAGGATACTTTGTGATCACATCATGGTGCATGTGCTAAAGTGGCCGAAAGACAGGATTTATCTTGCAAGATCAAGATCACTTCATGATCACTGTTTCATCTCCCTATATAAAGGTTGTGTACTCCCCAAAAAAAGAAATCTCAAAACTCCAGCATATTCTACCTTGTCCTGAAATTAGAGCAGCACTACATGACTCATATTTAGTTGAAGTGGTACAGCCAGGGACCTGTCAGTCTGCACAAAAACATTAAAACATTATCAGCAACTTCTCAGATTCTATCATCATAGGAAATAATCAGCAATTCATATGCTTCTTTCTGAGTTTGTTATGGCCTCAGGGGTAATCAAAGATTAGAGCATCTCTTGTTGCTTTCACATTAGTGAAACATTTTGCATCTAACTAGCCCATGATTGGTTTCTAAATGCTAGTTCATACCCTTCATGTTTTAGAGGACACAGGGGTTAATGTGGCCTAGTTATTGCTTCAGTGTCTATTTCTCTTCAAGTAGCTTTATGCTGATTCTTTATATTACAGTTCTGTCAGTCCCCTTGCAAAGTGGACCAGAGATATTTTACATCTGCCAGTGAAGGTGAGCCAGCTGGAATGTGCTACAGGAAGGGAAGAGGAGCTGACTAGTAACTTAGTCAGAAATTTCTGACTCTTCTCCAACATTAGGCCTGCCTGGACTGAGTATCCCTGGCGTACCCCCAAAACAACTACTGGGAGGAACTAATTTGCTCTTTCCTCTTCTGCATTTTCAATTATTACCCACATTTTTGTGTGCTGCCTATCTCTTTCTCATTTGAAGGGCCCAGTAATCACCAAGGCAGAAGCCGAGTTCAGCAGATAAGAGCACAGGGCGCTCGTATCACCAGCTTCACTCGCCCCTCTGCGCCAAGTGCCTCTTCTGCCTTTGGCAGGACACTGTGGCTTGGGAGCTTTCTCTTTCCTTAGCAGGGTCTGAATTCAGCCACTTAACAGTGCCAAAGTGTGCTTTGCAGCACAGGATTGTATGTGGCAGGAACAGATTACAAATGCAGCCAACTGGATGTTGCCAACCCGTTATCTACAGTCCTTTTTATCCAAGTACCCTGTCCCTGTGCTCTGATTTCCCCTTTTCCCTTTTATGGAGTGCTGGAGGGAAGTGACCTTTTCTGGACCCCTCTCCATCTGACGCTAGAGAGGAGGTGAAATTTTTTAAGAGCCATACTTTACTCATTAACATTACAGAAAGGAAATTTAAGCAATTGACTTAGGAGAGGTGTTTTGCAGTGTAGCTGAATATTTTTCTTGAGGATTTTCATTGGTTGGGTTTTTTTAAATTAAGAAATGGTAAGGTTTTTCTTACAAACCATTTATACCGTATTTTATAGTCATGCAGGCACAGAAGGACTTCAGGTTTGCCTTTTATTCCTGTTTTGAAAACTTAAAAACATTCCTATTTCACTTTTAGTTGTTATGGTTATAA
The DNA here is from genome assembly GCA_013397115.1 of Edolisoma coerulescens. Taxonomy (NCBI): domain Eukaryota; kingdom Metazoa; phylum Chordata; class Aves; order Passeriformes; family Campephagidae; genus Edolisoma; species Edolisoma coerulescens. The sequence continues at coordinate 1,012,901 of VWZW01004300.1, read as the reverse complement.
AAGTTCATATTTTTCAAGTCATAGCCAGAATCATCCAATTGACAACCTGAGGAGTCATCCTATTGCCATTTATTAAGGGAATTAAAAAAAAAAATAGGTATTTTCTGAGATAGAGGTGAGGACAGCAGAAGTTCAGGGACCATGTAATAAAGCCCAGATTCTGTCAGCACAGACCTCTGTTCTGTGACTAGTCTTTGCTATGTCCTCTCCAAGCACCTGGCTACAGAGCCCCTTACTCCATGTCATCATCTTCTCAATTTTCTGTTGTCCCTTTTCTTTGTATCCTTAGGCATTTTTTACCCAGCCAGGAATCCCTCTTTGTCTTTCTATGGCTTTGATGCAAAGCAGCAGAGAAGTCTTTAAACTGTGGTAGAAGTTTTTGAAAAAATTCTTCTCAGCCTGTGGAAGCCCTGAAAAATGTTTGTTGAAGGTGGTACATTTTTCCCACAAAATATTTGAGTCTTTTCGTGAAACTTTCAGAAACCACTGAGCTTGAAGAAAACGCCTGGTAAGATACACTGAGTTAGATATGGGGAAAAAGCTGCCAAAAGCAGGGAGTTGTCAGTTGACTTTTGACAGATTTTCCGGTTTCTGGTATTTTAACAGAAAGATGCAGGTTCCCTAATTCCTGTCAGGAATCTCTCAAAGAGCATCTCTGTTAAATTGGTGAGCCTAAGTAAGCACTTTTCTGCCTCTTTTTCTAGTCTATCATACATACTATTAGAGGGGAAGAAAGTGTTTATTAAAATAATATAGTCAGGCTTTAAGGGAGAATCTCTTCAAATATTAATTATTTTATAGATTTTCCTGTTGCTTTTGTATTTTCTCCAAGAGGAATTGGATGGATGAGCTTCCTTCTCCCAGTTTCCAGATCAGCAGCCAGATAGGAAACCCTTTCTCTAAGGAGAAAGTGCACTGGCATGCACTGGTGAAGAACAGAAGTCATCAGATGCAGAAGCCTTTTCCTACCCCTTTGTAGGAGTCTGGCATCAACAGTGTGGATTTTGAAAAATGGTTCCTAAATTGCTGCATTACATGCATTATTGCATGTAAAAGTAATTAGGTCATCATCCTAACTCTTTAAAGAAATACAATTTCTATGTACAAATCCTCCACTTTGCTGATTACTCCAGAAAATCTGTTCCTTGGCTATGTGGTTTATATCTTTCTTAACAGAAAGCTTGGAGTTACCAACATTTCATCAATGTTTATTTCTTTTATTTCCTAGTCAGCACGGGAAAGCTCAGAAGCCTTTATCTTCATTGAATTGCTTTCTTCTCAAGTTAGTAGTGTGTTCCTGACACAAGAAAGCTTTTTAAAGGGAGATTGTTGTTAATCATAAATATTTTAGGCATTAGGTGACTGAAGGATGTTTTGCAAATAGACCGTGATGAAAACATCTCCCCTCAAAGCAAGCAGTTGCAGAATTGTAGTTCAGGACAAGTAACACGTGTTGTACCACTCTGCTTAAAAAGATTTTCCTAGTTTCTAATTACAAGCCTAAGTTCTACAAGTTCTAAGCAAAATTCTAGACCAGCTTTAGAGAAAAGTAATTGTCCATATGTCTAAAGAAGTGGCTATGTTTTGCAGTATCCTGGCTGTACATGGCTAGCTTTCCTGCCCTGCCTTAGACCTTTGTCATGTTTTTTTCCATGAGAAACTGAGAATTGCTGCAGTAATTACTAATTAATATATTATAAAAACGTAGCTAAAATTTAGTTCATGTCATATTCATTCCTTCTGAATGCGGGTGTACCTAGTGGTCTTTTAATCTAAATACAGTCAATTTTGTGACAATCTGAAGGTACTGTATGGCAATTTAAAGCCATACTGTGAAACTTGTCTTTCCTTTGCATTCCTGGGAACCAACAATATCCAGGTCTGGAGCACCGACCAGCTCATTTCAAGTAACAGAGCAAGGCTGAATTGAAGAGCTGTGCCTTTCAGACCAGCCTGCTCTATATTCAATCTGTCTGTTTTCACCATGAACTTCAGCTGCTTCCCCAAGTGACCACTAGGTAAGAGGATCACATGTCTCACTCTTGTATTTGTTAGACAAGACAGGTTTCTACCTGGCTTTGTTTCTCATTTACTTAAATTTAAAGAAAAAATCCTCACCAAACATTAAAACAATCCCAAACCAACAGTATTTGATACTACATTAATTTCCAGAACAGTCTTAATTAGATGAATCGTTTAAAGATTCATATCTAAATACAGTACTTTTTTAATCAAACGCATTTTGAAGTTTGTTTGTGTAGTATGTGGTATTGATAAAAAACCCCAAACAAATAACAACAAGAAAACCAAACCCAAATCAGAAACATCGTTAGTAATTTTTAAGTGAAAAAGTCCTTATTTCTTATATATTGTGAAAAGTAGAAGACAGCTATGAAATAGTTAGGCACTTCTTGGTTCTGATGTGCTTCTCACTTATATTGAGGCATTTTATACATTTATAATCCAATCTCTATATACATGTAAATTTTATCCTTGTATTAGTTTGGGGGTTTTTTTTCAGTATGTGAAAATATTAATGATATTAATTCATTTCAGAAGACTGGATTTCTTGTGTCTTTATTCTCTCCTAGTCACAGAATTAATCAAAAGCTCTGAATTTGTCCTTAACCTCTCTGCACAGTTCAGAACTGTCGAGGAAATTCAAGTGTACCTAATGCAATACCATTCATCTTTGTGTTTTGGTGCTCTGGAGCAGCCTGGGAGCAGGAAAGCTCATCAAAACTTAGAGCAGACTTTTAAGAAGAAAAGGGTCACAGCTAAGGACCATCTCAAAGACGAAAACAAAAGTCAGGCATCTTGTTTACACCATCTGCTATCTAAACTCCTTTTCTGAGAGCAAACTCTTAGGCCTGAATCTTTTGGCAGGATTTTGCTGAAAGGTACTTTTTCATATTATTTTACCTATTTGTATTATTTTACTGTCAGTTGGTAAAAGGTATTGTAACAAGAATAATTTGCTCTCAGAGTATGTTATTGGTTTGCTTTTCAGCAAGTCTCAGACTACAGTATGTTTTTGTTTTCTGCTGGATCTGAAGGCAAGACGGTAATGTTTTTTGTTTAGCTGAACACAGCTGAGTGCTCTGAATAACAGCAGCTTTAATAATAAATAGCAGTTATATAGCACCTTCTATCAGATGATTTTAACATGTTGTTTAGAGCTTTCATCTTTTTTTATGGGATTAAAAGAAAAGTTATCCCCATTTTAAAAATATAAGGCCATTTAAGTAATATAAGGCTCAGATGAAATGACTCATGTACAGTCAAACTTGTGAGCCAGCATAGCCACAGAGGGAAAGAAAACTCATATTCCTTGAGCATTAGCTTAACCATTGGATTTGGACCTTACTCTTTTTCTCAGGTTTGGTCTGCCATGGTCCTAGCAGTTCATTTTACAGATACAAAGTACTGCACAATGGTAGAGGAATAATCTGAATGGATTAAAAAAAGAAGCTGCCCAATACTTAAAGCTGGTTCACTTTCATATAAGAAAAAGCACTGAGCCGCAGATACTTGCTTTTTTACTTGTTCTTCATTTGTTTGGTGGGGAATTCTCTTTTATCCTAGAACATTCTCAGCAGCTTTCTGTTTCTTTATTTCGCCCACAAAAGTCCCCCATCTTGTCTGGAGCAGAAAATTTGACAATTTTTACCATAAAGGTTAAATCTATTCTTAGTGTTCTCATAACCAACTCAATCCTTTAATGTATTTATATCCTTTCTTGAGAATAAGCTTTAGAAGAAGCAGAGACCAGATTTAGATTTTTTTTTTCTGTGGTGTCTCATCAGTTCTTTCTTTGGGTCAAGTACTTCTGTAGGAATGAAGTATTACATTTTCATAATCTTTTACACAAAGGTTTCTAAAACAGCAAACAGCAGTGGTATTTAATTTTCGGAAAATTCTTTCTAAGACTATCCTGATTATAATTTTCTAACCCAGAAACTGGTTTTTACATGCAATAAATACACAAGCATGAAGGGAAGGAAGGGCAGAGGAAATAAGCAAAGCACTGAAAAAATAATACTAAAAAATAGTTAAAAGGTGTTTTCTCAATTATCTTTTGTCCCCTGTGCTTAATCATATCACATTTCATGGAAAGAAGAGAGAGGTAAGAAGAGCTGACAGTTTATTTATCTTTGGTTTTTATTATCAGTTACTTGATGTAGGCTAGAGTAGTGCAAAGACAGAGGAGGCCAGAAAAGCAAAAGATTAGAAAATCCTTAGTTTTGTTTCAGTTGTTCCTTTTGTTTATGTTGGCCTAACCCATGATTTCAGAAGTGGGTTAGGAGAAAGAAAATTCTATTGAGAAGACTGGGATTCATCAGCAGCCTCCTGAACTTGGTCTGACAGTGGTTTCCAAATTCCTAAGTGCAAACCTTACTGAAAGCAGTCACTGCTTTAACATAAGATCCCAGGTGTGGTGCTATTTTAGCCCTCTACGAGGCTGGGTCAGAAAACATCCTAAGAGAGGGAAGGATGTGTGATGGTGAAATTACTTGTGCTAGCACACAGGACAGATAAATGTGCATGTCAGTAAAGATTTAGGGCTCTGCTTCCCAAGTCGATGCTGAGGAAAGATGATGAATGCATTTCTTGTTGAAACAGAAAGGGTGTAATTAGGTAGGTAAAGAGAAAGTATACTTGAGCATGTGTTCTAGCTTTTAGTACCTGTGCTTCAATGGCATATTGAAAATCTGAAAAGGACTTGGAGAAAAGCTAGCAAAGGAATCAAGGTTTTTATTGAGAGCAGCTTAAGGAGCCTAGTTTATCAAGGAGGAGGTTAAGAGCTGACATGATTGCAGTGTGTGAGTGCCTGCACTATTCAGGAGGTATTTGAGGTTAGAGTGACCTTTAATAGAGAAGCACAACTAGATTGAGTGTCTTATAATAACTCAGAAAGCATTGCTTCCACAGTGATGTAGATTAACTTGTTTGGAAACTTTTAAATCAAGCTGTTGAGGTGGTTCTTTTCCTAAAATTTAGGCTCTGGTTGACCGCAAATTATTGGACTTTGTAATAGGAAGGGCTGAACCTTTTCAGTGAATGAAATTATGTCATAAATTTTTCAGGAAATCAGATGTAATGGTTCCCTCTGGCCTAACCCAAATCTGTAAATCACTTCAGACATCACTTTCAGTATTCTGTGTGATTGTGAATACAGACACACAAAGAAAATCAGCCTCTTTTTCATTTTTCCATGGAAACTTTACTTTATAAGTGGAACATGCAAAAGGGTAGCGCACCCAGAGGCTCTGCATTATACTGTAGGACTGGACATAAAAATGTAGGGAGGGAAATTTAACTGCTAGGAACTGGAGATGCAAAATCAGTCTCTGAAGTCCAGGGATATAGCCCTGCAACTCTATTAACAGAAATAATGTGAAATTTGCAGAAGTAAAATCAGCTGAACCTTAATCTAAAAATGAGAAAGCTGAATTTATTGGTATTTCTAATACTTCCTTTAAGATATAAAAGGTTTTTTCCAGCTTTGGGTGTCCTTTTAGTTGTCTTGTACTAAAAATGAAATAGAAGTGTAAACACCAAGGGTGCTCTTTCCTCTTTTATGTTTCAGTAGTACTCACTCTTATTTCAGCAACTCTTCATGGATAGCTGTAGTATCTGACATGTTAACAAGTGAATTACAGCAGGATTTTTGGTTTGGTTTAAGATGCTTCCAGGCTGATTACACTGACCAGTAGTAGTGTGTGGAGGTCACAGCTATCACAGCTACTGTTTTCCTCAGGGAAGTTGGAGCTTGCTGCCAAATTGAGGGGACAGCAAACACAGTGAGAAGTTGCATTCAGAGAGATTTGCCTTCAGAGTACAATGTTGTTGTTGTATTTTAGGAATCATGTGTAAGGGAAGGGAGATGCTAGTCCCTGTGATCTGAATTCTTTCTTCGTTGCTGCTTATGTTTTTCTGCACTTGGGGAAAGACATCTGCTCAGAATTTTAAAAAGAAAAAGTAAAATCATGGATTTGCTGTAACCTGAGTATGGTTGAGTTTGATTTCCCTGAGATCCAGATTTCATACTCTGTGCAAATGTGCTATGTGTAAGTACACTGAGAGAGCCTCCTAAAAAAAATTATTAAAGCAACCCTTACACCACAGGATTGCAGTAAAAAGAACTCTATAATGTTGTAAAATAATTATTCTTTTTGTTCAATGAAGCATTTGCACAAGTCTCCAGATCAGCTGCTGAGAATCTGCGTCACCCCTGGTTTGGTTATTGACCATCTACATCTGCCTGTTTTTTAACAACCCCAAAATGTTGTGAGGAGCATAGAGACAGGTGTGGAGGGAGGCAGTGTTTAGAGAGCTGCAGGCTCACTGAACAGAAATACATCTCTGTGGAGACACTCTGTGCTACTCAAGGAGAGCTGATGCACAGGGAATATTGATGGCTTTCCTGCAAGAAAAGAAAGTTGTTCACATCACAGAATGATTTATGTTGGAAAAGACCCTTAAGATCATTGTGTTCAGCCGTTAGTGCAGCACTGCCAAGTTCACAACTGAACCATATCCCTCTGTGCCACATGTACACGTCTTTTAAATATCTCCAGCGACGGAGGCTCGACCACTTCCCTGGGCAGCCTGTTCCAGTGCCTGATAACCCTTTCTGTAATACCTTTCTCCTTATATCCAATCTAAGCCTGCCCTGGCACAACCTGAGGTTGTTTCCTTTTGTCCTGTCACTTGTTACCTGAGAAAAGAGAGTGACACTCACCTTGCTACATCCTCCTTTCAGGTAGAGCTCCATCACAGAGCTGACACAAGTATTCCTGGTGATGCAAAATAAGCAATGAAATCTGTTACAGAATTACAGTGACTTGAACGCTAATTTATGCTTAGAATTAGTCAAATGAGAAATATGTTCCCTGTTGGAACAAAAGCAGCACAAACGTGGAGAGAACAGATTTTTGCTGGTTTATGTTGGCCAAGCATGTCAAGCATTACATCACAATGTTAACGTTTCTGATTTTTTGCTGGGCATTTTAAATATGTGCTTTTCTGAGTGTGTGTATTCACTTCTGTCACTCTTTTAGTCATTCTCATATGTACAGTTATGGTAGGGGGCTGTTTTTATATGGCAGAATTTATGATAAGCTTCTGTGTATGATCATTCTCCACAGTGGCAGGGTGCTTGGCTTTCATAACAACTGGAGCTCAAACACATGAGGAGTTACAGAACTGAATTTAGATGTTGCATTGGTAATTTATGTATGCCAGTGGTTTTTTCCCAGAGGGAAATACTGGATTATATTATCAGTTTGTTCCACATAAGGTTTAAAACTTCTCTTTATCAGAGTAAACCAACATAGTATGCTGAAGGCCACTCTCTGTGTTTTTCAGAAGCTTTTTGTGCCTGCTGGTTACATCTCTTATACCCACTACCAATACTACGTTTACAAAAGCCTGTCTAACAGTTAACTCTATATTTGACCCAAGAGTTACATCATGATAAGAGGTAACAGGCCATACATTGCCAGTCACAATTTTAAACCTTACTCAGGTTATATTTATGCCTCTCTTAAGCAAAGACAGCACTTACCTCTCCTCAGGATCTTTGCAGTTTGTTTCTGAGGCTCACAAGTTGATGTTTGTACTGTCTGCTGTGTATAAAGAGATCTTTCAAAATAACCAGAACTTCAGTTTCACCAAATGACTTCTCCCAGGGCATATTTTTTTTCTCTTCTTCCTGTACGTACTTTCATGTCTCTTTGTAGTCTGGTTCCTTTCCCAGAAGGCACCAGAAGAGTCTGTGGTACCATGATATACAGCAGGGCAGGGAGAGTTTCTGGTAGCAGGAATGATAAGAGAATTCAAGGATGGAATTCTTGAATTGCTGATGATAAGGTGTTACAGCTCATCTGAAACTGCGTTTGTACCTGAGGACTAAAAGGTGGCAAATATGATGCAAGTTTTTAAAACCCATTCTATGGAGCATGGAAGGTGTTTTTTTTACCAGGCAAATGAACAGGTACCACAGTAAGAACACTATAATAGAATACCTTGTCCCGTAAACTGCCTGTAAAGTGGCAACATAATTCCTTTCTAAAGAGAAATCCTTCTTTACAAGCCTGTTTGTAAGGGTCAGCAAACATGTAAATAAGGATGTTTAAATCTACATAATCTGAATTACCAACAAGGTTTTTCACAAAACCACTTGGCAAAGAATTTTTAAGAAAACTAATTTGGCCTAAGAGGATCCTTGCATGACAGAAAGATGCTTGGGAGGTCAGTGAGCTGAGGAAGTTTGCTATTGGCAAAGTTCTCCAAGGTAGTGAGGACTAAGAAAGACCACAAAAATTATGAAAGACCTTGATGAGACTGAGAAGCCAGACAACAGTGGTTGGTGAAGTTATATCTAGATAATTCTCAAGTGAGGCACACAGAAGTAAAAATCCACAAAACTTCACATAGAAAGTAGTGTGCTAGGAATTGGCCATCAAGACTTCGGAGTGAGATCTCAGGTTTATAATAGTGATTCCTTGAAAACATCAGCTCAGAGTTCAATACTGATCTACCCAGAGTATTTTATATGGTTCCTGATCATATCTTCAATATATTTAATAGAATTAGTTAAATTTTGGTAGAATTGAGGTGGGCAACAAGAATACAGAAAGGAATGGAATGATTTCCATACACAGAATGACTAAGCAGCACAGAGATAACTTGGGGTGTGGTAAAGGTCTTATAAAATTGAATTGTATGAAGCTATATTTAAACAAAAATAATTCTTTCTCAGCACAGCGGACTGTAGGCATTGGAACTGCATGCAAAGAGTGCAAACTGGTTTACATCAGTTTCAGGGGTAACTATGCAAGAGACAGTCACTGGAATTTATCAAATACACAGTAAACAACTGACTCTGGAAAATTTTTGGTGGGAAAATATGAAAAAAGCAGCAGGAAATACAATGTCTGTCTGTGCTCCTGTTCTGTCCTGTTTGTTGCTACACTTGTATTTTTTAAGTGCTTTTAAAATTCTTGTCGCAAGTCTTGGTAGCTGTAGAGTATTTCTGTCTGAATTCCCCTAATCCTTGCTCACTTCGATAGTTTGGGTGGTTTTAACTAGACTCATTGCAAAAAAGATAGTATCTTCAACTTTCTTGGAAAGACATTTATAAATTTAACTTTCTATTAAACCAATTGAAATAGGATAAGAAGACTAACAGGTTGTTAAACCTAGTTATGGCTACCAGAGCACTATGAATTGCTTTGTTAATTCCCCCTGTAGCATAAACAGCATAGTACAGATTTTTATTTGCATTTGTGGTAGCTGTTAGCTTCTGTTATTATTTTTTTTTTATAGATCTGGTTCTTAAATACTGGTGCTCCCCACTGGGCAAACTGTGCTGCGTCATTTCCTAATAAATACCTCAACAGTAACTCTCTCCCTCTTTCCTACTCCGTCCGTCCCTGCAATGAAGAGGATAATTTTGTGTAGTGATCTAAGATCAGTTTTCCCTGCAGCATTAATCTTCTAACAGAGAGATACTATTTTATTTTTCCAGCATGCTGTAATCCACCCTGGTTTCTGATATATTTAAAGCGTATTAATTGTTAATGTTGCACTTCTTGAATTCTAATCATGACCAGACTGCATGCAGGGCTTCGGTTTGGGAAGGATCATTAACTGCTCCCCTGGGGATCACAAGTGGCACTTTCTGGAGGCAGCGTGAGCTGTATTATTTTTGTAGATTTTTGTCCTTGTGCTGCTACATCTGTTTGAAACTGGGACTTCGTGCATAGTCTGCACTGTGTGCTTGTGAAGCGCCTTGCCTTGCGCCAGCGCTGTGGATTGTTCTTTGGAATGCACAGAGGAGTCATTGATCACTGCTTCTTCCCTTTGTATTTTTTTTTAAACGGGACTGCAGACACTAGTGGGTGTTTTTGCTATTTCCTTTCACCGATCTCAGACACTTCAAATGGTTGAGGTACTTTTGAGCATTACTCTTTTCTTCTAGATTAACTGATTAACAATTAGTAGTTAAGTTGAAATGTAAAACATATCTTCCATTTAAGAAAAAAATCCAACCAACTCTTCCCTAATAATACAACAATCTTTTAACATGTATTATAAATGTAATAATATATATTGACTGTCATTTCTATTATAAAGTGGATGCTCAAAAAACTTTTGATCTGCATGTAAAATTGTGATATGCTATGCAGGGCGATGCCATAAATGGTACAAGTCAGAAAAAGGGGGTTTTTTTTGTTGTGTTTTAAGCTTTTAGACTTTGAGCTCTCATTATGTCCTAGAAACAGAAAACAAGGGTATTTATTTCAGGTTTTTCTTAGATTTTGTCACATTCATTATAACAATACTGCATCATTTAATAATTCAGCAGATCATTCCAGACAAGGTGGTTTTACTTTTGTATTGTCACATGGTACCCCTGTGGCAATGAAATACAGTATTTAGTGGCAAAAGCTGATACAAATTAAATTACCTCTCTGGAAAATTCATTACTAATGCCATTTACAAACTCATGCATTTGGTTTAAAATGAATGCAGCACGAAACATATGTAGCCATTGTCCAAAAAAAATTAAATGTTCAATGTTGTGTAATAAATTTGGAGAATATCTTCTTAGGCAGATACAATGCAGTATGTTTTTCTTGAATTTGTTTTTCTGTGTGTGTACATATATGTGAAGCAAATCCTCAGCAGTGCAGGCTTCTCTGGCAGCTTAAAATTTATACTAAGGGAAAATTACAGTCTTTATCTTCATGTTTAGAAAGTCTGGAAGTAGCTAATTTACTGTTCTAATTCTTTAATGAATCAGTTACTTCAGCTGTTCTCTCCTCCTTTTGCAAGTCGGCTTAGTACCAAGTGTGTGTTGTGTGTCACCTGGCATTAAACAGCCAGGTTGGGTTTCTTCCAGTAGCACTGTAACTGAAAGAGCCATCACTGTGCCTGCAAAGCAAGCTTCAGAAAAATCTAGCTTTATAACAAATCAAACTATCTTCTTCTGAACTGGTTTAAAAACAAAATGGGGAAATGAGCACTTATCTTTTTGTTGTAAACTTTTTTTCCCTTTCCTCTTCAGAATCCAGTGCTTATCCTAAATAAAGATGAGGGACCAGACATACACAGATGCTCGTAGGATCATTTGGGTTGAAAGGGATCTTGGATGTCATCTGGTCTGATGTCATCTGGTCCAATATCCTGCTCAGAGCAGGATCAGTTGTGAGACCAGACCAGATATTCTGCTTTTTTTTTTTTAATTAGAAAATTATGTTTGAATATTTTTGCATCCAGAAATTAATTTTAATCTGTATTTGTGTCACATCAGGAAGAATGACATGTTATGACTTAGGCCACGGCACAGTAGCAGTTATAAACTCTGTTTTCTGAACATCCTGTATCATTCCCCAGGTTCTGCAGTGTCAACAACAGAGTGCTCTGTGATCCTGAGCATATTCGTGACCAACAGGAGTCCTGATATTTAGCAAAGATGTAATCAGTTCTGAGTTCCTGAAAAGGTTCAGTCAAATTTAGGAGTAATATATTCCGCTTTTTCACTTGTCTCACATTTTTTACAGTGTTAAAATGTTTTCTGAAGCGTGCTAACTTTCCTGGTACAAACACTCCCTTCGTGTTCCTCCGAACTTCAGCTTTCCCATGGGTTCTGTCACTCATCAGTTCTGCATGGAAGTGTTTGGGGATTGCAATCCCTTTCCCAGAAAGTGGTATTTGTAATGGAGCCTGCAAAGGACCTCCTTTCACAAAGAGATTTCCAGGAGACAATATTTTCAAATAAGTGCTAATATTTATCACTGAAACGAAAACATGTAGAAATAAATGACAGTGACTTGTCAGGGTGCAAAAGTGGCTTCTGTCATATGTCTGTTGGATCAGTGGGTGATAGGGGAGGGCTTTCAGGGGGCTCTTTGCAATTCAGCTGCAGTAGGGGGGCCCTGCAGCCCAGAGGATGTGCGGGATTGGGGAAGGAACTATTTAGTAATCTGGGGGTGACAGCAACAATGAAGCTGCCTTTTCTTCATCAGCTTTGGCATGCTACCAATTCCCTAACTTATATTAAATCTAATTATTGTGAGGGCTGGAATCTTATTTCTCTTGTTTATCTCCAAAAAAGAAAAGAAGAGAGCTTTCTGCTGGAAGTGTTATTTTTTTATTTTTCTTCAGTACTCTTTATTGCCCTGACAAGTTGTAAATTGATTATTGTTTGTTCTCCAGATGGATCCTGTGCAAAAAGCAGTCATAAACCATACATTTGGAGTGTCCATTCCCCCAAAGAAGAAACAAGTAATTTCCTGTAATGTCTGCCAGCTTCGCTTTAACTCTGATGTGAGTATTGCCTATGTTCCTTCCTTTTTTTTTTTCGTTGCATTAGGTATAATTAATCTAAACCTCTTTTCCCCAAATAACTCATTCTTATTCTGCTACATTCTGCTTAGCCTGATGGGTTGCTGTTTTGTCCGCTCAGAGGCAGAAGTCCATAGAGCATGAACTCTTAATTTTCTTGGATAGCTCTGGCATGATATCCAATGCCACATCCATTCATGAGATCCCATTTGATGGTGCAGTAACCTTCAACAGGTATTGCAAAAAGAAATGTTTGTCTGAGTTGTTGTTTTTTTTTTTTAAAGAGGAGGTGAAGCAGAAAAACTCCCCAGTGAGTTCTCCTGGTCATATTTGCTTTTCTTCCAGAAGAAATAGCTTTTTCTTGTTGTTTGTACATCCTTGCTGATATGTCTTTCGATTTCTGAAAAAAATCACTCTTTCAATAACTTTCATTTATAATAGATATAAACAGTTCTAGCTGTCATCTTGAGTGAGAAATTCAAAGAAACTGTTTTCTGAAGGTTAATTTAAAAAAATCATTACAAAAGAGTACACAAAAAGAACAAAAGAAATTCAAGGAAGCTATACTAAGAAAATGATGACCTTTGAAAGTTTAAGAATATGTATTTGTTCTTGGAGACTACTTACTAATGTCATTAAGTCAATAAAAATAAGCCCAGATTCTCAGAGTCTTGTTTTTATCTCAAGGGCAAGAATAGATCCCTAAGTGATGTGTTAATATTATATATTTTTCTGTCATAATTTTGGTCTCAGAAATAGTTTGCAGGCACCTCCTCAAAGCCTTTGAGTATTTTGTGCTCCTTGAGATTTGCGGTAAAGCACCTATACCCATTACCCTGGTTTTCTTTGCCTCTAACACTGCACTTTGAAAATTGTCTTGTAAAGTGTTTTCTCCAGTTTGGCTTTCGTGTCTAGGCTGGTAAGGATTTTGAAGCAGTGCTATCTTAGCTTCAAATTGATTTCTAAATCTGTCATCGTTTGACAAGCTTATTAAACTTCCTTTGAAGTGGCAATATCTGCTTAGTTAACTGATCTCAAAAGTCATTATTTTAAATTTAGTTTGCTTGTCTTTTTACTTTAAGGTTAAGATTTAAGGGGGGAAAATAAATCTTTCTGCTCTGATACTTGGTCCAGGTATCTACTTTTACTGATTAAATCAAGGAACCAGTAACATTTTTAAAAATTTCCTTTGGCTTCATGGATGTTGCTTCTGAGCTGGATCTTACTCTGTCACCAGTGAGGCAGCTCAGGCTGTCCTTACTCTTCCCTCTCCTCTTGAGGTCAGCGTCCCTCTGAAGATGGGTCCTGTCCCCAGGAGTCACTCACTTTGTGCTGACATTCAGGTGGACAAACAGCACTTCAGGCAGACCAGTTGAATCACAACTGAGTGGCTTGAAACAAACAAACAAAAAAAGAGCTGATATGCTTATAATTTTGTACACCTGTCAGCCAAGCAATTTTTCCTATCTAGACTTACAAAGTAGAACAAAAAGTGCATATCATATTCTGCTTTAAATAGTGGCCTCACAAAACCATGGCCAATTATAGCCATGCTGCTTCTTCTGGGCCAGGTGTATTCAGTAGGGTGGTGTGCTCTTTCTTCCTAAATTTGATAAATATATTTGGTTGTAGTTACTAGAAAATATCGTCATCCTTTTGTAATGAATGGTTGTAAGAAAGGATGAAGCGCCCTGACTGTGATACTTTACCTGCTGGAATGCAGCACCTTACTTTCTACAGCAGTTTAGTTTACCTGGACATTCACAAACAATGTAGAAATTTGATTTTGGAAAGCGCTAAGGTCATAGCAGTGTTACGAATACCAGAAGATACTTAGATATAAATCTAAGTTTCACAAAGATTTCATAACCACAACATCCAGGAATATTTGGAGAATGAGTCTTCATTTTAAAAGCTTTCTAGCCTTTCATTGGGTTATTCAGCTTCTCCTGAGAAGCTGTACATAAGATTTTAAATATTTTCTTTAGGTTCAGTCATTTGACCTTAAGGATTATTTATTTGAGCATGTGTTGCATCTTTTTTTCTGAGAGTGAGACCTTATTTTATTTGGATGTTAGTCTCGCCTATCCAAATAGACACACCCCCCCATAATCTGCATTGTTATAGTTTCACTGAGGAAATGCTAGAGGGGTTTCAACCAAGCTCTGCAGGCTCATAGTTCTTTCTTAGCCTGTTGAAGCTCCTGCACAGAAATAGAAATCTGGACTCTGCATGTATTTTTCTTTCTGGTCCCTTTGGACCAAAAGTAATGTGAAGTTATGCTCAGGGCATGGAATAATCTCTACAATCCACCCTTTGTTTGGTGACTGAGGAAGAAGGGAGTCAGATATGTGTGAACCTTAAAACTGCTGAATCTTTCAGAGAATCAGTTCCACCATGTGACGTGCTTTTGAGTAGCATCAAACTCTGTTAATCTGCATTAAAACTTCGGTGTAGCACGCTGCAGAATGAGGTTTGTAGTACAGTCACTTCACACTTGCAGTTTCTTCTAGCTCTGCAAGGCTGACATACTTCTTGTTGTTGATAGGCATTTCATTCCTTTGAACGACCTCTGACCTAAATTATGCAATTAAATGAAATAAAAATGGCAAAACTAAACTATTAAGTGTCTTTTTGGTTTTTTATTTTTATTCTCCTAAATGAATTTCACTTGCATGATGTTTGAGGATTCTGACCTCATTCTGGCGGTGTTTTATCAATTGCGCAACAAACATACAGACAGTGGGTATTCATCTGTGGGAAGAAAATTGGTTTCCTTGCCTGCAATCTTTCCTTTGTGCTGTGGACACTCACTGGTCTGAACCAATAGACCAAAAAAATAAAAATCAGACTAGTCAATTTATAGTTGTCAAACCTCTCACTAAATTAATAGAGTGAATTGCAAAGGTTTTGGGTTTCTTTTGCTTATCTGTCTGCAGGTTTAGCTTTGGTGAGAGCATTCCAGCATCAGATTCAGAGGCAGAGATCTGCAGCTACCTGCAGGAAAAGAAAGATCAGGGATGGGAGGAAATTTTAAAATTTAAATATTTAAAAATAGCTTGTCTTGAATGTGGGAGTAAACATATGTTGAAGTGATGGCTTCTGTATTTTCAAAAATACAGTTCCTAGAATGATTTTTCTTCTGCCAAATTATAATTTGAACAGTATTTTCTAACTGAACTCTTCGGGATCTCCCAGTCTGCAATTTTTGAAGTACAATGTGAAGAAAACCTCTGTGTACAAATTCTGAATTTTGATATGTCTGTCCTCTTCCAAAAAAAGAAATTATAGTGTTTGACTCATACTTACAGACATTCACCATCATACTCTGCCTATCCTTTTCTAATATTTTTAGCTGCATTTTGGTCAAAGTGGAGGTTGTCTATTTCTGCTATTAAATTCTGGTACAACTAGTTTGCACACCCCTTCCAATCTCTGTCAACTCCAGAAGAAACTGTAGTACAGAAGAGATGATCCACAGTCTTGAGAAACAGAAAAATAAAATGTCATCTTTGAAGCAAGAGCAAACTAAAGTTGTCTTAATAGCATGAACTTTGAAGTCCTTCAGGAGAATCGTATCTGTAAAAGTAGTATCAGCCTTATAGCAACGATAACTGAGGTTTCTTCAACAACATTTTTTGCATGATCTACTTAAGATACTCTAATTGGAACTCAGAGTGGGTTTAGGTGCCTAGATCTAAGTGTCTTGCTGTTTGAATATCTGAGGTGTCTGGGACATCCCCTACAGGCTGATTAACTGACAAAGGACACCTGAGGACGTGCCAAGTTATATGGGATGCCTGCCTTTATTCAGTTTGCCTTCTGGTTTACTTTTACTTCCTTTTCTTTCAATTTTTTTTTCTTTTATTTTGAAGAGAGGAAAGAGAGAAGCAGGATTCAGTGAGGAGAAAAAGCGTAAAAATATAGGAATAGAGAAAGTGAAAGAGGAAAAAAAAATGTGAGGAGGGAACAGAGAATAGAACTCTTTCCTAAAGTAGTTTTTAATGGTAGTAGATACCAGGAGTCAAGTGCAGTTGAACTAGGGTAGAAATCTCCTTTTAGGAAGGATAGTGGTATGAGGATTGATAGTTAATGAGGTTGATTAAACATTATGGTCAATGAGATGCTTATTCTAGTCTGCAGAAACTTTATTCTGTTGCACAGAGGAACATACTCTTTCTGAAAATAGTTTAAAAAAGAAGCAGCATTGTCCATTAACACTTGCAATTGGATGTGCTTCAGTGTTTTGGAAAAAACACAGGTGTTTCCATCTTTGCATCAAATTATCTGTAAACACCATGTTACTTTTTAATTTCATCATGGTGATGACACAGCATGTGCTCCAGTGCAGCAATGACTAATGTGTCAGTGAAGTTCAAGCTAAGGTCTTGTGTTATAATCCAGCTCAGAAAAAATGAGAAATACTCAGTTATATTTACTACCATGACAGACTAGGCAGTAGAAGGGGAAGAATCCTCTCCATGGAACAGATTGTGATGGTGAGTCAGATTTTATGGTAACTTGAAGGCCACCAGAGCAGGGGATGTAACTGTATTCCACCAAGAGGAAGCAAGATATGCTGCGAAAGATCTGTCATGACCTTTGAAAAAATACTCTTTTTTTCCTTTTAAGAATTCTGGGATTAATTACATAGGTTTGGATGGTGATATTAATAATATATACTACAGACATTCTAGCCAAAACAAAAATCATCTTGAGTGAGTGTCCTGGTGCTCCCCAGGGGAGGGCTAGTTTTTGCCGTAGCTGGGAGGGGCATGACCAGGGCCTGGGGATTGCTCTCTACCGCCTCACATCATTGCTAGGAGCGGGCAAAAGGGACTCTCTGTAAGAAGGGGTTCCTTCCACTCACGTAAATGTGGCAGATGGAGCGGTCCCGTGTTATTTATTGTTGGGAGCTTCTTTTTTTTTATACCTTCTGTTTTTAATATTGTTGCTCTTACTGCTCATCTTCTTATCTCATTGCTGCTTCCATTAAATTGATCTTATCTCAGCCCATGATCTTTTCCTTTTGTGCCTCCGTTTGGAGGGGGTGAAGGGAAGCGACTCATGGTTTTAGCTGGAGTACTAAACTGGAGAATACCATTCCTAAACCATGACAGTGAGTTTACTGAATCCGTATGATATCAGTAAGAGGGTCCAGTAACAAGAGGGCAAGGGGGAAAATGGCTCTTTTCTATCCCGTATAGACTCCTTCTCTGCCTACCCCTGGCTCGTTCTTTCTCATTCTTTCTGGCCACCAGATGAATCTGCAGCATTTTCCTCAACTGGTGTGTGGCAGTAAGTCTTCCAGCAGCTGTGGACCTTTGGCCAGACTGTCCCCAAGATATCTATTCTGTTATGGCATCTGACACTGTAGCTTGCAGCCATAAGGGAAAAGTGAGTTGTGGTTGGAAGGATATCTGGTTTCTGCAGAATTGCTCTTTTGTCCTTATCTGAATCATTACCTTGTGTTCAAGTAGTTTCTCTGCTCTTCTCCCTCACTCTTTTTATTTTATTGTTTAGTCTCAAGGTTGTTGGGATTGTTTAGCCTGGAAAAAAGGAGGCTTGGGGGTTACCTTATCACTTTCTATGCCTACCTGAAGGAAGGTTGTAATAAGGTGGGTGTCAGTCTCTTCTCCCAGGAAACAAGTGATAGGATGAGAAAAAACTGCCTCAAGTTCAGCCAGGGGAGGCTTAGATTGGGTATTAGGAAAAATTTCTTCACCAAAAGAAAGTTGTCAAACATTTGAACAGACTGTCCAGGGAAGTGCTGGAGTCACCATCCCCTGGAGGTATTTAAAAGATGTGTAGGGACATGTTTTAGTGGTGAACATGGCAATGCTGAGTTAACATTTGAACTTGGTCTTAAAGGTGCTTTCCAACCCAAATGATTCTGTGGTGCTCCACAGAGTTTTAGGAGCTTAGGCACTATACAATAATGTCAGTACTAATCCAATCCCTTTTTTCAGCAGCCAGACTTCTCTATAGTCCAAACTTGCAAATACATGATGTCAGCAGTCCACATGCATTATTGTTCTGATCTTTGTTTGGTGGTGTTCTTTTTGTAAACAGATTTTATCATCTGTTGGTTGCGCCTAAAATAAGCATCTGCTTCCCTTTGCATGCTTTCTGTTTCTTATAGAAATGTCTTTGGCTGTGGTACAGCCTGATGGGCACCATCTTGCTCATAGGGTATAATTGGATTGAAAATAAACTTGTGTTTGCACAGTGAGCTGCTGTATGGGTAATGAGTGCAAGTTACCTCAAAAACCAGGAGGTGACTTCAAAAATCAGGAGGAAGCACTCTGTAGGCAGATCAGAAAAGCAGGTGTAACAGTTTGGCTTTAAGAGACAATGGAGGTCATCTTATTATTGAATGCATTTAAAGCTAATAAAAATGATGGGATGATAGTGCTTATCTTTGTAAAAAGCCAGAAGGCAAATTTTTGAAGTTTAGACAAGTATTACCAAAAGTTGACTTTGCAAATTTAAATGAATCATTTATGCTGTCAGAAAGATAATAAACAAAATAATCAATAGCATCCCATAAAAATCTACAGAACTGTCATTGTCTTTTGTCAAAGGTTTTGTTTTACATTTTCCTTATGAATAAGACTATATTGATCCTCTGGGTATGGAGGGTAGTGAAGCAGATAGGAGGTAATTAAAAGCATAAATCTCAGGAACTTGTGAAGGTAATTTTCTGTTTTGTAGACAGAACTGACAAAATGATGAAAGTTGTTAGCTCCAACATGACAGAAATACTGCGTGATTATAGGGTACAGGGTTATAACATGATGGAAGTTCTGTTCAAATAACAGCTATTTAACGGAGCTTTTAACTAAGTTTGGTAAGGTATTTAAAATATGAGTTGAATTCTTATGACATGGCTGATATTCACAGCTCCTTGGTTTTTCTATGTTCTTTTCAATAATAATCTGCCTTACTATTTTGAGCAATTAGGTTTTAGAAAGCCAAGGATGGAATTGAAAAACTAATGCATATCTTTGGTGTAAAAAATGCATGAATATGCCAGGTTTGCAGATTTTTTAAATTACATCTATTATTAATAGCAAATGAATAAAACTATGTTTTTCAACACTACTTCCTAATTTATCATGTCATGTAATTTTTATTAGAGTTATGATTCTAGTCTAAATTCTTCATAATTTATATACTCAGATAAATATGCATACTCTTACAGAATGGTTCTAACAGGTAAACTATGTGATCAAACATTTGGTAGACATCTTACTATTAAGAAAGAGAATTTTATAGTTTAGGATCTGCTGTGAATTAAAATAACAATATATTATGAACATAAATACCTCTCTGCTCCTCCTGTCTTGCACAAGACTTTCCTTCTCTAACAGGAGCACTGCCATTGTAATCAACTTGATGTATAAAAGTTGGCAGGAACACAGGTGTTGAGAGGCGTTCTTTCTACGATATAAGTTCTGACTATATTTAGGACATGTTAATTTTTATTTTTTTTTTTAGCTTAAATTTATGTAAAAATTTTTTGTGATGTGCAGGAGAAAGATTGTCTTTATAGCTACTCCATAACAGAATAGAAGTTTTCAGGATTATTATATATCTGTTCCGTCTTTCAGCTGTTCATTTTCTGTGGTTGAACTGTTACTGGCGGAAGCTTTTGTGGTATTTTCAACAAAATATTTTTCATTAGAGATTACCAATTGTATTGACACCAAATGAACACAGGATTTGAAATAGAACATAGAATCATTGAAGGTGGAAAAGACCTGTCAGATAATCATGTCCAGCCACCACCGTGTTCACCACTAAACCATATCCCCAAGTGCCACACTCAGATGGTTTTTGAACAGTTTCAAGGATAGTGACTCCACCACTTTCCGGTGCAGTCTGGTAGAGTTAGAATTGCTGTTGAGAATATTTCCCATCCAGCATAGAATTCCTGCTCTAAGAAGGTGCAGTAGCAAGCAAGAAGAAATAGCTGTGAGCCACCATGTTCAGTTCCATTTAGTTGTGGCGCTCACCTAATACTGCACAGCTCAAGGCTTGTACCCACATTTCCCACGTGGATGCTTCAGAGTCTCCTTTATTTCTTCATTTCTCCTTCTTTATGTCCAAGCAGATCTACATATATTTAATTGTATATGTTAATTGCCAGATTGGATGATGTGGTAGCAGATTCAAGCATTCAGCTAAAGAGTTGATGGTACAATTGTCTTATTTCCATGAAGACCTAATGAAGGGCTACTTCAGCTCATCTTGAATAAACCTGTAAAAAATCTTGATCTCACATACATACACACTGAGCCTTTAGACTTACTCAAGCCTTTCATCAGGTTAATATTTCTTTGTGTGGCAATAAATTCAGTTAATTAGTCATTCACATAGCGAGTAGATTCTAAAACTCAAGTCACTTGTGAACTGTCAAAATGAATCAAGTGGATTTCAAATACACTGTCAGTCATTGCTCCTGATGGGGAACATTCTGTTATCTTTTGTACTACAGTCTTGCCTGTAGTTCAGAGTTTTCTTAAAGGCAGTACTGCAATCAATGAATCCATATGATCTACGTGTTTCCTGGTTATCTAGCTCTTTCGACATATGCAGATTTATAAACTTTTTAAACTTTCTACAAAGTAAAGCTATGAGCTTGTTTTAAGCACTACAACATGCTAATGACATTCACATTTATTTTCAAAAGCATGTTTACATGTAGAAGATAATTTAAGTTGTTGGTGTTTTATTAAATGCAGTCTAGTATACAAGGTTATTGTGTATGTATTGGATGTAGTCTCACAGTTTAACATCCTGCTTGGATTTCAAACTTAATTTTTAGCTGAAAGTAGCAATTAAATGTAGATTTTAAATAAAATATAGCATTTGGATCATTTTTAAGAGCAGGAAAAGCTATCCTTTCTTACAGCCAAGTCATTAATCCTTATAACATATAGGCTTTCTTAAAATTAAAACATTCATAAGGTTTGATCGGTTGGGGGTTTTTAATTGGTACTAAGAGATGCTGGATAGAACTAAGGTGTATAAATTTTAAGGAGTATACATTGGAAAAATTATGGGAAAAAATTACATAATTACTTGTCTGTCAATTATATTCTTAATTATTTTCAACTTAATTTGAAATACAGCTATTCACTAAGCCATGGTCTTACAAATATGTAGACGTAGTTTTTAATGTCATAAAATATGCATCCCATTGATCAAAAAGTAATGCCAGACAAAGGCATAAATACTTCTGTGGAATTTGGCCTGTCAGTACAAAGGTATTTTTTGCATTTCGATTCGTAACGTCACATTTATGGCAGCTTAAAGCTTTTCCTGTTCATTAAACCTTACTAGCCAGTACTTGGTGATTTTCTGGGCTGTCTAATAAATAGGCAGTTTCTTTCTAAATATTGCAATGTGTAAATATCAAGCTAGTAGGCCACAGTCAGTTTTAGATTCAGTTGAAAATAAGACTTTCCTTTCAGTTAAGGAGTTCTTTCATAGAAATTATTTTCTTATTCCACTTTCTCAAAAACTGTCCTCCTTAACCTATTATGCATTTGATTTAAAAATTGCAATAATGATAATTCAGTGGTGACATTTAATATTGACTATGTAAGCAGTAGAGGTAACTTAGTCTTTTTGAAATGAAAAATAAATATTTAAATAATACTGAATTATGGCACAGATAAATTATTTTACTGTAGAATGAATTAATCCCTACGGTAAATGCAGGTGTATACACTGGAATAAAGTATTTTGCAATTTAAATCATTATAGCACGTGAGAATAGAAAGATATTTTGAGGTAACAGATCTTCATTTTGGTTTTTCCTATTTTTTTTAATTTTCTCAAATATTGTTTTGCTGACATAGATGAATTTGGATGAATTAGTTGTACTTAATGATGATCAAAAAGTACCCTCAGTATCCATTTAAAATATTGTATCCCTAAGATATTTACTCTTAAGTTAATTTTGTATTTTATTGGGGGTTTATATTAAAATTGGTAAAGTATCTCCCTTTTACGCACATGACTTTTGAACCCTACGTGTACACAACTTCCTCTGGATTACCAGAGCAAATGAAAATAAATTTTCACCTCCTTGCCTTAACTAAAAATGAAAATTTTATGTGCCATGGCTTATTTCAAAGATAAGTTTAGTTTTTCAATGATGTATTCTACAAAGCTCATAACCTTTGCTCTACTGCTGTATTTATGTCCTAAGCAAGTTTTAAGTGAGACTTGGAACAAATATGTTTGCCTTTAATATGGTGCTTTTGCAAATATTTTATAAAATTAGGGTTATTAATGATCAGGAAATTAATCATCACAGTAATTGGTATCAGTGATAATCAGAACTTGAGTTCCAGTTTCAGATTGCCTCAGCTGCCCTTTTTTCCTTTGCTTGCTATGACTCCAGAAAACTCCAAAGGTTTATGTAACATGGTGATACAGCATTTCAGTTACCAAAAGGCAGCTGAATCAAATGATTTATCCCACCGTGGATAAAAAGCAAACTCTGAACTTCAAGTGTATCTGAAAGGACTATAAAATAGTGCTTCTGTGGTTGGGAAGCATTGCTTCTATACCTTCAGGAATGCTCCTCTGACTTCATGCTAGGAAAGAGTGTCTGTGTTTCTGTTCACAGAACAGGGATGAGTTGAAAAAGCCTAAACCCCAAAGATTTGAAAATATCCAGCCCCTGGAATTGAAACTTGACAAAATCACTGTAGAAACAAATAGTATGTACTTAACGGACAAAGTGAAGCACTGAAACAATTTTTTAAAGATAGATTTTGCATCCCCTAACTACTTTGAAATCAAACCTGGAGAATTCCCCCCCCCGCCCCCACAAGGAATATGGTCTAATTTGAATAGTGTCGAAGAAGGCTGGCATTTCCAAAAGCTGTACTTAGATTGGTCATAGCAACACTTTCTGGCCTTATAACGTACAACTATGAATTTGATAGACTATAATAATTAGAAAACTTAAACATGAGTCCAGTCACCATGTTTCCATGAAGCTTCGCTTGTTGTTATGGAAATCTTAATTTTAATTCTGCCTGGGCTTGTTTGTTCTCAACAGGTCTCATGTACACTATATGAGGATTGAATGAAGGGAATCAAAGACTGTAGTAGGTTATTACTGATATTGCAGGCATTATTATTGCAAATATCAGCAGAAAGGCTTATTATCAAGGAATTGACTTACTAAGTCTTTCTCTTGAGTGCATTTATGTCTCTTATGTCATAGCTTTGGCCTCAGGCAGCATATGATCCTACCAGCAGCACACATATGCGCAGAGCATAGAGTTCAAATATTTAAAGGGACATTATCAACTTGAGGATGCTCGAGTGGAAAATCTTCCACTTGCTATTATTTAAAGTTAAAAGTATTGGAATGGAAAGGGTATATAATTCACCCCAATTTTTAGCTCTACTTTTGTACACTGCAATGTGTGAGTAGTTTATTGAATTTTGTTGATGGAAAACGCCCCTTCTGGTGCATCATGTCACAACTGCAAAGCTGAAGAGAAATGGATAAAACCCACCAAAGGTGGAGAGAGACAGGGCAAGACTCCTGTGCCTCATAAGGCACATTGGCTTAACAGGGCACAAACAGGACTGTGCTCCTCTGCCCATATTCAGAACTGAAGAGATCCAACCCAGAAGTTGACAAGTGTCCCTTTAAGTAGTGCACGTAGTACTAGTGGTATAGCTGGTTAGTTGTTCTTTACAATCCTTAAATTGTGTTTGTATGCGTGTTAATATTTCAAAGGTTTTAAAATCAAGAAATATTTTAAAAGCAATTGATGAGTAAACTCTTCACTGTTTTTAAAATAAAGTTTTTAAAAAATATCTCACTTTCTGAGGAATTCAAAATAAAACTAACCTAGCAGCCTTTCTTACTGAATGCTTGCTTACTGAAATCTCCTATGAAAGGAAAGGTGCACAAGGACGTACACTGTCCTTCTGAGGTGGAAAGCCCTGTGTTTCACGGGGTGTATAATCATTAAAGAAGTTCTGCTGTATAAGAACTTCACTCCTCTATTTTAGCCACAGTTCTCCATCAGTTTAACGGTGCCAGTAACTTGTGTGAGGACTCCAACATGCTGTCTGTTCTCTTGTCCGCTCCAGCTGTTTCTACTCTTCACTTCTACTCTACCATATGATAAAGCTGTTATTACATGCTGTCCCAAGGTGACTGTATTGTAATGCCCGTTTCTGCTGATCTTAAAACAGTTTTCCACATTATAGCAGCGCTCTTTATGGAGTTCAAGCATCTTAGATATTATAGTTGCTCTCTCTAAAAAGCATGTGACTTGTTTCATGGCTCGCTTCATTTAACACAGTGAACTAAATAAAATAGTTGATAATTGATTGATAAGAGAGAATGAATGTGGTTTTGCATGAACAGAGTGAAAGTTTACTTGCACTGATATTTTTATATGCCAGGTGCCAAGATGTGCTTACAAGAAGCATGCTTTCTCTGAGTGTTTTAACTTGAAGTAAACAACAATATTAACTTCTTTGGTTAATATGTAACCTTCAATAGAGGCACCTAGTGGTATGCCTGAAATAACGTTTTAAAACTGTGTTTGGAAATATTAATAATGCAAAGCTGTTGCTGAATAGTACAATGTAATGAAAACAGACTGTTTTGGATGGGACGTTTTTTCTTGCCCATTATTTGATAAATTAATTTATTAAGAAGTCAATAAAAACACTTAAATTCATTAGCTGAAGTTTCCAAGCTTTGGAGTTTGTATTAAGTGTGTAGTTCCTTAGTTTTGCTTCTAACAAAGTGGCCTGATTTGTCTAGGCATCTGATAATATAGAGTCAAGAACAATGAAGGGGACTCAATATCATTGAAAAAAAATGGGCAGATATTTATGTGTCTAGCTTTAGCTGTGCAACTTCAAAAACACTGACCTAGTTTCTGAAGATAGTTTTAAGACAAAGGTGAAGTAAACATCTCAGTACATATTTCTACTGTTCTGTTTGGGCAGATTAAGAAGAGTATATTATATATAAACCACTCCAGCCAAAATAAATAATAATAATTTTAAAAAGCTCTTCTTCTCCCTGTTCTTCAGGCTCCAATTTTCTTAGTATTTAAAAAATAATATTCAAGGCAATTTATAAAGCAATCGAGACTGACAAGTATTTAGTTTTCTGTGTTGTACTTGAGTCTACTGAAGTTTACAGGCATGTTGTTTCCTCATTTTAACCCTTCTTGCTTGATCTAATAGTGAAGTCATATTTTTTCAATTTTCAATTGTTTCCGTTCATGTTAGTGCGAAGGTGAAAGTATTTTATGACATTTGTAGTAGATGAAACAGAAGGAAAAATGGATTATTTAATCAGGTTACAGCATGGTACATCTTTCTAACTGCAAGCAATAAAGACTAAGGAACACTACATGAAAATTGAGTAGCATCTTTCTGAATTGGATGTGTTTACATTTGTATAGTCCTTTAAATCTTTAAGCACCATAAAAGTAAAGAATTACGTTAGGAGTGACAGAGCTCTATGTAATCTTGAAGCCAAGTTACTGAAAACATGCAGTATTCATTAAAATCATGTCATTGGAATATATAAGAACTTACATTCATGAAAACTGTTATTATAAAGCTATTAAAATTTTTTAGGTGGAATAATATGGTGCCTGCTATTGAAAGTGTCACTCTTCTGCCTTGTCATCCATTGTATTATATACAAGTGCAAAAAAAAGTGAGCCTGATTTGTTCTCCTTTGTAGAGCCAGGCCGAGGCCCACTACAAAGGAAGTAAACATGCCAAGAAGGTCAAAGCACTAGAGGCAACGAAAAACAAACCCAAAGCTGGTTCTTCCAAGGACAGCGCAAAGGTTAACACGGGCTGCTCCGCCACGCCAGCCACAGCCAACATCTCTGACAAATCAGGTCAATGAAAACTTTTTGTTCTATACATCCTTTGCTTTCTCCTTTTTTTCTGTTTGTATGAGAGAATTTGGTTGCATGATAGTGATCCATAACTTGTCTTTTCTAAACTATTTACTGTGCTTTCTTGTACAGAATTGGTTTGCTTTGATACTCTCAAATTGCTTTTTCACATCTGTGAAACAACTGGTGCCCCTGAATGCTAAAGTGTATTTTTTTTAAACCTATGAAATTTACTCGTAGAAGGTATGGATGCTCTTGTGGCAATAGTGGATGGATGTGGGTGGAGGGTGAAGTATGAGATTATGTATTTAGTTGAAGCACAAGAAACCTTTGTAAGAAATTTTCCCTTTCTGAATGGGACAGTGTTGCTCTAATAGGAAAACACACCTACAGAAATGTGAAGCCTTGTGGCCTGGGTATTTCCTGACTTTCGCAGCTCATTAGTGCTTCAGCATCACTTCTTTTTTCTTTCTTTTTCTTTTTCACCCTTCAGATTAGTAATCTGAGGAAGATCAGCAACACTAATAGCAGTGGAATTGCTGGAGTTTCTGCTCTGTCAGTGTTGTATTACTGGATGAAACAGGAGACTTTCATGAACTCGCTGACAGTGTTATTCCGGAGAAGGCCCCTACTGTGGATTACCCAACTGTCAGTCCAGTAGACTACTGCTGATAAATTTGCTTCTACTAGGGAGCCATTTATTATCCTCTTCACCAGAACTGATCTTGACTCAGGTGCTAGGAGGTGAATAACACAGTTTTTTGACTTGTGCATTAAAAATAACAAAAAAAAAAAAACAAACCCAACTCAAAAAAAGTATTAGTGACTATTTGTCATCCTGCTCTTTTCATAGCAGCATCAAAACAATCTGTGGGTCCTTAACAATGACAATGAGTGCCAAATTTTGGGTTGATGTACCTAGCAAATCACATTTTAGGTTTGAGAGAGATGAGCTAAACCCAAGTAGCATCTTCAGGTAAACAAGCCATGCTACTACAAAACAGTAGCAGTCTGCCGTTGATCTAAATATAAGGTGGACTACTGAACAGAAAGAGGTTTAAAATATTTGATAAATACTTTACTCTCTGAAATATCAAAAATAGCTTTATTTAAGATAGCTTACTGCTCCAGGTGTACATGGTGAGAACTGAGACAGCTGCTGAAGTAAAATATCAGTTAAGACTCTAGAAGATTTAACATGTTAAGAATTCATCTGTGATAACATAATTGTGTAATGCCCTCCCTCTCCAATGCCAAAAGTTGAGGTCCAGATAACAAAAGTTTTGTCATCTTGTACAAACTCCATCATCTCTTCCTTAGGTCTGGAGCTGTTTCGTGTTTCCTTTGCCAGACTGTGAGGTCCAAATTAAATTAATTCTTTTCTTTCTTTTGCAATGCATCTGAAATCTACATTCAAGTTTTTGATAAAATATTACAACCAATAAAAGGGAAACCTGCTCTTGATATTTTTTTTAATTACCCTGTTTTGACAGTGTGTTGTTTTATGCTGTTAATTACTCTGTACAAATTAGACAGATTACCATCTGTGTCTGTTGGATTATACCACGACAACTGCTTCTACACTAAAAATAAATCCCAGTGGCAATTTAGTTAAACACTTTCTTCCCATCAGGAGAATAGTGGGATTCTCTGTGAAGAGTAGGCTCCTCAGAGCCTCTTACTGCTGTACAGGAGACTGAGGATGGGATGTTTGGGAGGAAAAAAACTGCATTTGGAGCAAATTCTCTGTATTTGTAGGGGAAGCTGGTCACAGAGATGGGGAAGAGCTTGAAGATTGGGGGTTTTACCAGACTTGGAAAAAAACGTAGTTTTGTTCAGCTACAGTTTCCCTTACATATACTACTGCTTATCTATTCTTTACCATATGTTTAGTTCCTTACCATAATGCTTATTGCAACTAAAGCAGTCATTAAGTTACCATCGGGGATTTTTTTGTTGTTGTTGTTTTTGTTTGGTTTTTTTTTTGTTTTGGAGCAAATTAACTTACACCATTATTTTCTGAATCTTTTGACGCAGCTTTCATTCTCTGAGAAATGCAGTAGTACTATATATTAACTTTCTAGGAATATTTTCATTTTCCTTAGATCTCTAATACTAAGAATTTAAGTTCATGTTTGTATTTATGGTCTTTTTCTTTATTCTGATTTCCAGAGGAAATGAGATTTACGGTCATATCATCTATTCCTATCTTTGTTATTTTCTGGCTGTGTCTTCACAGTTTTGACTGTATTGCCTAGTGCCCAAAAATAAAAAAAAGACATGAAGATATTTTAATCCTATAAATCCTATAAATTAGTCCTATAAATCCTATAAGTTTGATGAAAATTGGCACCTAGGTAGACGAGAAGTCCTAACTTATGGTCCATCCTGAAAGATTCTGCCATGTGAGCTCTGCTTTGGTTGACCTGCTGACTAACCAGGGACTCTGCCTTCAGGATGGGGCATTTGAAAGTGTGTATGTGTGCTGTAGGTCTGAAAAAATTGCATTAGATGCACATAAACTAAGTGAAATCAAGGAAGAGAATTAAATTCCAGTGCTTGGGAAGCTGCTGTTTAGCCATTGTACTTTGGAGAGTTCCTGAGAAATGTTCATCAAGCAGTAAATAATTTCTGGTGTCCTTTTCTTCTGTGTGGGAGAGTAGAAAGAGAAGCTACACAGAGAAGACAGTTTTAAGTTCTTGTGATCTTCTTCTTGTGATCTGCTGTACTTCCATGGGTAGTGCAGAAGGGGTAGGGAGCATTACAGCAAACTGATAAACTGCAATTATTCTCTTACGCAGGTCTGCTAATAAAGGGGCAGAACAGACATGAGTAGCACCCTTTCTGATGTGCTGTCATTTTGAATGAGATAATGAGGAATGATTTGGAGCTCTCCAGACAGAGCAGTTGTCATATATTGAACTAAAATGTCAGGTTAAGCTTGCTACAGAGTCATGTGTTCTTTGGGTCAGACATAGCTGAAATCCAGAACACTTACTTGTCAGAAGTCACCACTATAGTACTAACTGGAAAAATAATTTCACTGTTAGCTCAGCTAGTGATGAATCTTATCAAAGGCAAAACACAAATTCATCCAGTCCTTATTTTTCAAAATTTATGATGCAGTGGTCTCTCTGTAGCTGTTTGTTTGAACTTGAGAAACGTGGCTGCTGGTAGAGCTACAAAAGTTAAATTAATCTTTAAGGTTTTTTGGGATGGTCCCAGAAGAACATGGGCTCCTGCAGAGAAAAGTGGCCTCAGCCAAATGGAAAGGGGTGACTGTGGTCTGAGCATGACAATGCCCACATTGTGAGAGTGTTCTTCCCTGCTAATGTTAATAATACAGTGTGACTCAGAAATGGCATTTGTAAATTGATCATCAGCAAACATATAAGGATAAAGCCACAGTGCAGGAATGGTGCAGGTGGCTGCAACCTCAGGTAAGTGGATATCAGTGGGTTTAATTGAACAAGTTTGCACTCTGACTTTGTTAGGCTACTATGTGATCTCATTCTCTAAGCTCACAGCTCCTTGCTGTTCAGAAAATACTTGTTTATTATAAATACCATCATCCTACCCTGTTCACCCTGGAGACAGGAAAAGATCGCCACAGATTGTGTGACAAGGTTGCTGTTCTCCTACTCTAGCTGGGCCATCTCTGTTTGTCATGATGGGTATTTGCAGATTGGAGGTGGCCATAGGGGATGCATTCATAGCCTGTCTCCCACAGTTTCTCAAACCACACAGGGAACATCTAGCAAGGGCTATAGAACAGTTTCATATGCTAGAAAATCACTGCTGTGGCACTGCAAGCTTTTTTGTAGCTGCTCTGAGATGTGGTTACAGAACAGCTGTGTTCATAGCACTGGGAGCTGCTCTTGCTGTGGTGGGTTGATCCCAGCTGGATACCAGGTGCCCACCAAAGCCACTCTACCACTCCCACCCTCAGCTGGGCAGGGGAGAGAAAATATAGCAAAAAGCTCATGGGTCGAGTTCTGTCAGTCGTAAGGGAGACTTCTGACAGCTTTTCACAGAAGCCACCTCTGTAGCCCTCCCACTACCAAAGCTTAGCCATGCAAACTCAGTATAGTGGCAAAGATTCCGTTCCCTCCCTGTGGAAGCCCAGGGCTTTCAAGATGGCTGCACAGAAGGACATGTGTATACATATGGCATTGCTTTAGAAAAGGGCAGGGGTAATAACCAGTACACAACACAGTTTAGAATATTTAAAGTGTGGTTTAAATATAGCTCTAAGAATGCAATAGAAGATGGTGTCTGTGACCCCAGGTCAGCATTTTCTAGATGCTTACAGTGATGAATCCTTCAGGAATGCATATGATAATGACTGGATTGAAATGTCACTGTTTACTTATCAAGCAGAGGAATTCTTTGATCATACTTCTAAATCAAAATAAATAGTTCAAAATGAAGCATACAAATGATGTGGTATCAACTTCTTTGCATTTTGCTTTGATATGAAAATCGAAAAGTAAATGCAACTGTTTTAAACTACTCAAGAGTCAAAATCATATTTCAGATTATGAAAGGTAATCTTCTTTCTGCCTTTGATCATTTGCTGTATGCTCTATTGGCCTTGTGCCTGTTTGTGAAATGATAGGTGTGGGCATTTCGGGTTCAGTCCTCATTCCAGTAACAGCAGAAGACTCTGCGACTTGGGAATTAGTAGGTAGAGCTAAATCCTTTGGATGCTCTGTGAAACCCATTTTTTGTTCAGCTGGTACAGGAGCAGAGAAAGTTGCACACCTAACTAGGCCAAATGCTAGAACCTGTTTCAAATCCTGACCCTTTGTACTACAGCTTTGCCCTGTGGCGCTGTCTCAGGGCAGCTCAACGGGCAGTGCACATGGTCAGAGTGATGACATTCCAGCACATGAGCAGTCCTGTGCTGATCTGCTGTGTCTGGCAAGAACGGCGGGAAGGGGCTGTGACTCTAAAGTTTTTTGCCAGCTTCTTGATCCTAAGCGGGTCCTGTAAGAGTTATTCCAGTCATTACAGCTGCATAACTCAAACTAGCTGGAGGTTATTCTGAGGAACATTGTCATGCTGGAGTGTGGCACAGTGTCTGACACTGAGTGAAGTAGGTCACATTTGGAAAATAACCTGGACATGTTGATGGACCTAATAAATGGCTTGATGATGTAGACATGTGGTAATTAGTTGGCCCATTAGAAAGGACTGGCAACTCCAAGCTTTATCAGACTTAGAAAAGTTGACCTTGAGGTCTTGTCTGTGATTTTTACTTCATCAAGGGCTATCTGTGGATGCTTTCACAACAAAACTGAGTGTTTTTTCCTTTTATTCCTAAAGCAGTGTGCAACATGTTGAATCACGTTTACTCAGGAAGCTTATGATGTGTTGGATTTCTCCAGTGTCCCCGTTGCCAGTGCTGTGTATTCATCGGCTACCAGTGAGGTGAAATGTCCCAGTGGAGGGCTCAGTTTGCATTTCACAAGTCCACCATCAGGACACTCCCTTAGTCATCTTGCTTTCATTGCTTATTTTAAAAATCTTTCTGCCAGTGCTTAAATTCTAAACTTTTACATGCAGCTCTTTACTTGGAGTAATGCTAAAAATGATACCAGATCTCTTAGCAAAATTCCTTTTCACCTTTACATTTCTTTCCATTTATCACCTTGTTTTCCACACATTTTAAAGGAATGGCTTGTTTACGTAGCTCAAATAAACTGTTTCTTATATGATCCTTCAGAAGTAGCCAGGAGCCACAGACACACAACCTCCCCAGCTGAACTGTGGTGTGTCTATTCTGGGAAACTCAAGGTTATTTGTCACACAGATACCAGTATAAGAACCTCAAAGCTTAGGGTGTTTCTAATTATTCTTCAGTCTTACAATTCTGTGTAATGTACCAAAGTCCTCTAGACCTCAAAATAGGTTGGGATGAAGCTGAATTTTGAGGGTGGGGCAGGAACAGGGAGAGGCTCTAGGAGAGGAACAGGACAACAATGTGTTTGGGTTGCTGTCCCCCAGAGTGTCAGTCTGCCCAATTTAGAGGTTCTGTCTTATGCCCTTCAAAAAGGATGCTTGTGCTTATGTCTGGCCTCCATCAAAAGCTACTGATGAGCCTCATCAGTTCTTCACATTTATGCTGACATAAAGAATTCTGCTGAAGCTCTACTCTATAAAATAACCCTGCATCTGTGTTTATGTGGATTCAGATAGTGCCTGCTAAGCACAGGCATATTTCTGTTAGATAAAGGTATTAGTTTACAGTAACTAAGTAGTAAATTCAATCTGATTCAGCCACCAAGGAGAGTCATTTCAAGGGCATTTTTCCATTACATCCTCTGAGGATGGTAAGTTTTGTTCCTTTTTCATTCAATGTTTCACAGCCATATGAAGATCATTCTATATTGCCATCTGTTGAAACTCTACACCCAAAACAGAGGAAATGGCACAGCACAGAATTTTCTGTTTGACCACAGTGCTTTTACAATTGATAATATAAAATATGATTAATAAATGCTCATAAATGCATCACAGTTACACTGTTGCAAGTACTATATGTGTACTTACATTCATGGCACATGCAATGCCTGTATTCAATTTAATAGTAAATAGCTTCTGGGCATTTTCTGGCAGGTAGTTTCAGCAGCTTTTTCAGGAAGTTGCTGTGTGGTTTATGCTCTTAGAATGAAAGGTGAGCCAAAAGAAAAATTAGCAAGTCAAAGTCTGTTAACAGGAAATCATTATAATAGGTTGGGATCTTTAAACACTTTCTTCGCTGCCAGCCTTACTGTTCATACTTTTCAAAAGTGGATATTCAAACCCCATCTTTCCATGTGTGTCTTTAAATCTAAATGGAAAAGCAGTCATACTGTGCATTTTGGTGTTGGTAAGCTCCTGGGAGCTCCTGGAAATCTTTGGTCTGTCTGTAATGCTAGCACTTTTCAAATTCTGCATCTCCACTGAAAATTGATTATAGGTGCCATTGACTGCAAAACAAGCTCTGCAGCTGACACATGTACATTGATGAGCTGTTGCAATTCTTGTTCGAACTGGAAAAGGTCAAACTTTTCTCTCTCCAGTTATTATAGCAATCAGAAATATATGCTACCAGGGTTTTCTTTTGAAGGAATGGTAAGGTTTTTCTTTTCCTGCACTAAAATAAGCATAAGCTTTGCATCAAAAATATATTATAAGATGAAATAAGACTCTTTCGGGTGCTCTGCTTTGTGCTTGAGCATTCATGTGTCCTGTATCATTAAAACTGTATACCTCTAGTATTTCTACTTACTCAAGTTCTAAAAATGTGAATTTCATAGCATTTTTTTACCAGCATTCTTAAAATGATACAAAGTTTTTCTTTCTTCTGGGAGAAGTAGAGATAGGCATTTGGCCAAGCAAAATTGACTCTTACAGAGTTGCTGGACAATGGGAGCAGGGCCAGGAATGCTACCAGCTACTGGGATGTTTTTAGCTAGATGTATGTGGTCATTTAAAGAATCCTTCCATATACATTGAATCTTTCAGCACCTCTTTTATATTGTGAAATCAGGCATCTGTTTTTCTTGTTTGTTCTGGTAGTGATTGAA
This sequence comes from Edolisoma coerulescens, assembly GCA_013397115.1. NCBI lineage: Eukaryota > Metazoa > Chordata > Aves > Passeriformes > Campephagidae > Edolisoma > Edolisoma coerulescens. The sequence goes on along the minus strand of VWZW01004300.1, from coordinate 979,048 downwards.
TATAGAATTGCCTATTAAATATCCCAATAGGATTTTTTTTTTACTAGGATGATGGTGATAATGGAATGATAGTAAGGTGAATATGAAATAACAAAAATTACTAGCAAATGTATGTCTGTATATTCCCATAGAGGACATAATACAAGAGAGGTGGCACTGTCAGAACTATTACATATCACATCCTTCTTTACCCATCATTGTCTTTACAACATACTATTATAAGGGTTCTTGAGATTGCAGGTAAGGAAACGAAAAGGGGGAAAAGTGGGACAAAACCCAAGTGTCTGGCAAAAAGAGTTGAGACAGATACCGGTATCACTCATCTGCTTTGCAATTTTCTATTAGGATGAAAGATGACCCAGAAGTAAGGGTTATGTAATGAGATTTTGTAAAATTTGCAAATGAGAGAAATAAAATATGTCCTTCTATCACCTTTACATGGTTATTATTTTGATGATGAGTGAAAGCATTTTCTGCCTAAGAAAAATTACCTTGTGAACCAAGGCCTAGTTTCGTTTTTAGATGACTAAGAAAGCCAATCAATAAAAATTCTTTTTATTTATGCAGGACTGAAATTAGCCCTTTAAATTGTCAAGAATGGAAAACTTGCTAAAAAGACACCTGCTCGTTCTTTTGGGTTTTTTAACAGCCCTTGGAGGAATAATTTCATCTGTACCTAATACTGTCACAAAACTTACTGAAGCAACATATTGCTAAGGAAATAAAGCAGTTCTTCTGATAACAGATACGTATTTTTCACTGGTATCAGAGAATAAATAACAGGATTCTGGTGATTATTCATTCAGTTGGTAGTTGAATAAAGTTTTCTCTGTGTCCAGTTGTGCGAAGTTAAAGGCTGTGTTGAATCTGCAAAATTTAAGTTTTATCCTTTTCTCTGAGCCCTTGAATGAATTTAGTGTCCCAGTGTAAAAGAATGGGTCAGGCCCAACGCTGTTGCTTCAGTGGTGAAGGGGGAAATATACTACATTTCTTACAGTATAAAAATTATTTATAAAAACATTATGCTACTCATTATTTCCTTACTACTTGTTTTCAAGGAGAGGGAAAATATTTTTGTGTTGATTAGACAAGTTATATCTGAAATGCAATTTATTTGTCAAATCTTGAGGGCATGACTGAATACTCACAGTCCTCAGGCAAACCTGCTATGGAGTGGGTGAGAATGCACAATTACAGATGGCATTTCAGTGAAATGAAGACGAGTGTTTCATAGCTGACTTTAATGGCAGCTCTGCCTGGGCAGGTACCGAGTGAGTAGTTCAGACACAGGCCCATGAGAATGTACTTGCAGAGTGTGTCAGTTCTCCTTGATTCTTTTATTTAGATGCCCATAAATTTCATAGTGAGTTCCAAAGCACTTCAGCATCTGAGCACAGAGTTTTAAGATTTTTGTTTTGCACAAGCAGCAAGTGAAATATGTTTCTAGTAATATATTTCAGATTCATAAATGGGGGAGCCAATGTTATTTTTACAGTTGACATGATGAACTGAGACTAAGCAGAAGTGCAGGATGACTGTGCAGAATACTGTATGTTTGTTATAATCTTTGAAAGTGATTTTTCTAAGCATTCCTACATTACTAAAAAGTTTAAAAGACAGTGCAATACTATAGAAAGTTTGCATTCCAGGACATTAAAAATAGATGTAGCAGAATTAGGAGTGGGAGTATAAAATATTTTCAAAATAATAAATGCCTGGTGTCAGAAAAAGATAAGTTTATAACTAGCAAAAAACATTTGCTTTCACACAGAGGAGAGTCATATTTTGTAACAGCAGATCTTATACTGTATTTCAAGCTTTGCTCACACCATATTAAAATTTTCCAACTCACAAATTTTCCTATTCCAGCCCAAACAGACTGGTGTAGCTCAGAAAAGATGGAAGTAAATATGCTTGGCTATAAAGCAACAGGACCCAGGAAGACTGAGTTTTTGGATGATCTCACTTTATGGATACTCTTTAAATTAGCATTCAAACTTGCTAGCTGTGTTTTAGATCCACCTTGTTTTCAGTTGCCAGCTCTTGCTGAGTTTTACAACACTCAGAACAAACTTCTAGTGGTAGTTTTCCCAACCTGTCAACATGTCACTGAGAAATTAGATATTGGCACTGTACACTAGGAAATTGCTCTCTATTGGTGTTTCTAGACAAGTTCTAGATTTTCTCCAGAAGTAGCGTGCTGCATTTGCCATAGTTACTTGTTCACCCTATTAGGTCTAAAAACTGGAGGAGGAGGAGGAAGCTGGAAATTATAATAATCTCTTTTCAAATTAGGAAAAGAGAAATCTGATAAAACATGCATTTTCTAAAATATCATTAAAGATTAGCAGGTGACATGGAGACACAATGCAAATGGCCTTAAGTGAGTGTTCAAAGTTAGTTTGTTTTCTCCAGATATATTACATACACTCCTGCATTTTGGCTAAGAGTACAAAATCAACCCTTCTTATTCCTCTAGTTTTTGGACAGAGAAATTGCATTGTGTTGAAGTATTAAATAAGAGGCTTTTGAAATGTGAATGCCCTTTGTTGATACGTAACAATTCTTGCAGTTATTTTACTATGTGTTTTATATGTATGTCCCAACATGTATATTTATTTTTTTCTTCCCCTGCTGGTGAGTGCGTACAGATTTTTCTTGATCTTGATCTGTAAAATAGACACTAACCAGCCAATCTAAGCCAATTCCCTAAGTATCTCCAAATGTGTAAGGAATTGATTAAAAATCATAGGCAATACAGCAGGATCACCTCAGACACCCCAGTAATGGACGCAGCAGGAACTTTCAGTTCAGGAAGGTGTGCAAATAGGTACAGAAATAGATTTTGCAGGGCAAGGTTTTACACTTGCAGAACTCTGAGTATTTCTGAATATTTTCTAATTCTCATCAGTGCACTTTCATAAAAATTAAACAGAATCAGAATTGCAAAACCAAACCTTTGTAACATTACATCTTTAATCTGATCAAGTATTTTCATACTCTGAAAAAAACACAGGTTCCTTTGTAAGAGCCTTTGGTATGCCAAATCAGAAATAAAATATCTAAGAAAGTGTCAGAATCACTGCTATACCATAGCTATGCAAGCAATACTTCTGAAGTGAAAAAAGATACTTTGTCTTAGCCTGTTGGAGTGTAGTGAGGCAGTTAATCAAATAATCAGTCTAGCTACCGAGTTCACCTAATATTCCACAGCCATCCAGACATTTCCTGATGTAGCGTCAGTATCTTGAGAAAATATGTTGCAGCTTATATCAGGGCACATTTGTGTTTGAGATGAAAAGCTTTATATTTATAGCTTCCATTTGTTTCTCATCTTTGTATAGAGACAAAATTTGTTCTCTTTAGAATGTGTCAGATTTATTTCATTATATAAAACATAGCTCTTTTTCATACAGGCCTGAAGTACAAGAAAAAACATTTTACAAAAACTAAAAGTAACCAAAGGGTTAATAGATACACTGTGCTGTCTGATCTGCATGTAGGTTTACAGTGGAATTTTTCTAGAACAGAGCCCTACGGGTTTTTCAGCCTCATTTCTCAGTAGACTGCACAACTGGTGAAAAAGTAGGTATTTTGTCTGACAGCCATTAGAGTCTCATTATTCAGCAAATATGCACATAAAACAAAAAAGATTTTGAAATACCTTATCCAAGTTTGCTAACTCCATCTTAATGAGTGTGAAGAAATAATCTAATGCTCTTTGTTGTTTGTTTTGTTGGGGGGTTTTTTTGAGTGATGCTGAAATGCCAAGTACTTACAAATGCTGTAAAGGTTGTGACCACTAGTAACTTAATTGCTGTCCTGCTATTGTCTTTATGGCATATATTACTTACAGTGTTCATCTTTTCCTTCATAACAAGAAGAATTACTCATGTGTGTGTTTTATTCCTCTATAACATTGTGAACCAGAAGAAAACACTTTCTGTGGAGAACACTGTTTTGAAACTTGCTTTTCTTACTGGAGCTATTGTCTGACTTTCTATTTAGTAACTTTTCTTCTAACACACTGAAGGAGGCCCTTCTTACAATCCTGTGAATTCAGTCACTAATCATCTCCTCCCTTGTATCAGGCCAAAGAAACATATAGCAGCTATTGTTTCCAGTATAATTATTTGTAGGTGTTCTCATTCTATCCCCAGACCTGTGTTCCAGGGTAGATCCTAAGGTTTGGTTAGGCAGTCCTATAAGTACAGTGTGACTAAATAAGTTTTCCCCACCTTGATTTTATTTTGTTGTGGCTTCTTAACATCTCCCTTGATTACATTCAGCCAGGCTTGTTATCTCTTTGACTGTGATCTCTCTAGTATTTTTGTTTTAAATGCTGCAAATTTTATTACAATATTTCTGTGGTACGGGTCAAGCTACTGAGTTTTCTCTCTCCAAATTTATGTCCTTCACTTTCAAAGCTCTTCATTCCTTCGTATGTCTTTTGTAATACTCTTTGCTGTCTTGCACCTACCACACACAGCCATTGAAACCAGCTTCCAAAACAGCTTCCTGCTTTGCCTGGGCCTATTTGTGAATAGTTCCCTGCAATCAGCTGGAAAACTTCCTTCTTTTATTCTCACCTCTGAAAATCTCTCTTTTGCTGTGATGGACTGAAAAACAGAAAAACACTGGTGATAAGTTTGACTGCCACAATGGTGCCTGTGTCAGTGACTGGTTGTTGTGTCTCTCTGTGGTTTCACACCTGTCTGTCTGCAGCTGTCATCTCTGCTTTTAAACTGATCATTTGGTCCTGGGAACAATTTCTTCTATGTGCAGAAAGCTTAGAACAGAGAGGTCAAATGGTAACTACTGAGTTACTATTCAAGTAACTCGCCTAGCTTCAGCATTGTCAGTGAGTATATTTTATAAAGTGTGGGGAAAAAAGGTAATTAAATTTTAATAAATAAATAAATTTTAATAAATAAATAAATAAATTTTTCGATTTATTTCACACATGCCAAGCATTTAATATGTCAAATTAAAACTGAGAATTTTATTTTTCAACAGACACATTTTTACTTTGTGTTTATTGATGTTAATTTAGCTTTACTGATAAGCTTTTCAGCAAAATTTCTTGGATTGTCTACTGCTATTATTAATGCATCTGATTTTACCTTTGCTACACAGTTGTTTGGGGAAAGAACATTTAATACAATACTCTGACAATCTTATTGATTTCCTTGTCCCATTCTGTAATCACTGCACGCTTCAATGGTTGTTTAATGCAGCCCAATATTCATGGGCATAGCTGGAGCTGTTGAAATTACAGGGAGAACCTGAAAATCTGTTTCACTCAGTACAGCTTTACCAGAATGGGAGATGTTTGCTTACCCTCAAACTCTCCCTTAGTCTCCAAAATCAACACTTCAAACTAATAGCAGCTCCCTGTAGCACAACTTACCTGAACTCAAGGCTATCATAAGCCAGTCTTTGCACCACACTTTCAGTATTCCATAAATAAAATATGAACGTTTCCTCTGAGAAATCACTTTTGATTTTAGTTACCATAGGAAGTGGCACAGTTAGAAGTTAGTTGAAAGTGTTCAGGATCACCAAGCAGTCCTTTTTTTTAAAAGGTTGCTCTTTCAGTAGTGATGTGGTATTGTAAGGCACCACCATAACCACAGCTGATTGAACCAAAGGCTCTGCCCCTAAATGTGCATCACTTGTGCTCACCAGTTGTGTGGCCCTGATAACCATGCAGTGATGGAGTTACAGTGTTTTCCTAACACAGCCAAAAAATAGCGTGACTGGTTTAGGCTGGAAATTGCATTGGAAATTGTGTGGCTCTTTCCTTTGTGTTTTTCAAGAAGAAAAGAAGCACAAGTTTTTACTATTTTCTTACCTTTACAATGGAGAATAATAAACATTTTACTGCCAAAAGTAATTTTTCCATTATGCTCTCTTCTAACTTGACAATGTGCACTATTGTGTGAGCAGGTAAAAGAAATATAAAAACAGATTTCTATATCCAGGATGGCAAATGAGTGAATCTCTCAAAAGAGCTTCAGTGTAGGGTTGCAGAGCAGCAGTAGCCACTTTGCAGTGTCTGTGCTGCCCTTTGGCTGTAAGTACTTTGTGTACGGCTGCTGTTCAGTGCCTGGAGCTGGGGGATGCAGTGAAGGACCTGGCACAAGGGAAGGTGTGAAGCTGGGCAGTGGGTGGTTGTAAGCATGGCCTGGTCTCTTCCCAGTGGGGAGCCAACTCCATCACAGTCAGCCCTGGGCAGCTGTTCTCGGTCCCAGGATCCTTCCCTGTCTGTGTGCTCAACCTTCAGCACGGGTATGGGCAAAAGTCCCAGTTTCTGGTGGAGGAGAGAAGCAGGCAAGTGTAAAGTTATACTTTTTATTACATGCAGACACACACAAAATATGTATTTTCAGTAAATGAAACATGATTCTGTTACTGTCACAGCAAGAGCAAATTTGTTTATTTATTACATACAGCAGAAAATTTAGGTGACAGTTTTGTAAGGGTTATTAGGATGGTAGCAGAACTTCATATCTAAAAGCTTTCAGCATATGTATTGGAAAGGGTTCTTGCAAGTGTATCACGTATCATCTGTACCTTGGATATTTTAATTCCAACTGCTATTTGAACAAGCTGTAGTGGAACATAACTTTATTGTAAAGATGTTTTATGTGTCGTCAGTGATAAAAACTGGGCAGATAGGCATGTTTTGGGGTGTAAGTAGCAATGAACATTTTTGATACTGAACAACTTTTTCAGATTTCTAGATCTATGCATGAGTTTTAAATTCACATTGTTTTTATTTTCATCAAGAATGTAAATTCTGAATTAAGGATCTGAATATTAAGTTACTTTTTTTTGTTGTTGAAAATAGCATGTATGAGTTCATCATGAAGTCTAAATTAAAACTTCTTTCTAATGTGCACCAAAGCATCACTCTGACTCATAAAAAAATGCCATCAATGGCTAGGACCTGTTGTCTATGCTACAGCAACTGTAGTGAGAGTGGCATGACCTGCACAGGTCAGTGAGTCACTTCAGCTGTAGAAGCGAGGCAGTAGAACCTGTAGGTTTGAACCTGTGAGGTGTTACCCTGACTTTGGGACATGTAGTCAAAATGAGGCAGTACTGCTCAGATAAATGTCTTGAATTTTAACATGGCGCTGACACAAGCATGAGTCAAACAAGCAGAAATATGTGAAAACATCTTCAAAGCAGAATTAAAACAATGTAATGGATGAGAAAAGCATTGATATTACCAAGCCCAAAGCAATACTTAATTAGGTTGCTTTAGTTATTTTCCCAGGGCTCTACTTCAAAATAAATTCAGGCTTCAGTAAGAACCTGAATCATCAATTTACTTTTCTGGAATTAAAGACAGGAGTTTTAGACAGATGAAATATGGCTTTTCTGCCTGGAAAAGGAATATAGATGTAGGAAAAAAGTACAAATTAGATTTTAAATTAACTTCTTGCTCATGAGTTTTGGTGTGAGCATTTCAACCTGACCCTGATGCAGACTGAATCACAGCTACTGCCTTCAGGGAGTAGGCTGGGACTGCCCTGGTCTCATGCTTCCAGCTGTGCTCTGCTAAGCTGTGCAGCAGAAGCTGGTGTGTCCATGGTCCAGGCAGGACTCCTGCACTTGTTTTGGCTCTGCCTGGCGCTATTGGTCTCAACCCACGTGGAGATCAGAACAAATCTGAGCCTATTCTCAATAATACCTTCAGAAACAGCAAGAGGACTGTAATCCTACAGCTGCATCTCACGATTCACATGTATTTTATACGGTGATGATAGTTTGGAAGTATGGGTATGCATGCAGCTATTAACAGTTACATTTTTTGATTTCTGTGTGCAGATATTATTTGTTAGCTCTGTACTATAAGTACAAATAAAAGAGTAATCATCTTTGTGCTGTGTATATACATGCAATTTGCATTTCCTGTGCTTTGCACAGTTGAATAGTTGGCATTTCTGTCTCAAACGTAAAACCGCAAGTAATGGTGTTATGAATTTTGTGGATTGAAACAATAAGCTGTTATCAAAAGCCCATTTGGAGAAGTGCAATTTTCTGATTTTAGAAGCCAGGAAAACCCAGTTCTGGCCCCACTGCCGTGACAAATATGCACTTAGCTCTATGTACTTTCTGTGGGAGTTAAACTGTATAATAACCTTACAATTACGATCTTTGAAGATGTTCTGCACTAAACATTTAGAATGGTGGAAGGAAACATTAATTCATAGAGGGGCGTATGTCTCTCCATACACATCCCCATCGATGAAGAGCTTATTCCTGTCAGGAAGCTTTCCAAATGATGGAATTATTATGCGAACTGAGGCTCTTTCCAAAAGCTGCAACACTGGCACAATTGAGCCCAGCTGCATGCTGGTAACTTCTCTCTAGTTTTGTAGAAGTTTTCTTGTTAGTTTGTTACGTGTTGTATACTCTAGAATTGCCAGAATATGAATAGTGAAAACACTGTAAATCTAGGGAGTATTATAAAAATCAACATACTACATCAGCTGTTGGCCAGCTAAGCAAGGAGAAGTGGGAAATTAAATCTGTAATTTTTCAATCATCTGTTAAATTCAGTGGTGGAAAACCATTACGCGTGATGGTAATTGGTGGCCCATGATCTTCTTCCCTATCTTGGGATCTTACTCTACAGACACTTGATGGCAAAACAAATAAAGTCTGCTCCTCTTGTTGTGGTCAGTGAGATCAGTGTAGGCAGGGGCTGTGGGCAGGAGGGTAAGCACTGTGCTTGTTGCACAGGGGTGATGATTTCTATCTCCAGAAGGTGTTTCAAAAGCACCAAATTTTTATGCTTACATTAAAAAAAAAAGACATGGGGAACAACATTAAAAAACCACCAAACCAAAACTGGCAGTTTAGTTGGTATATGTTAACATACAGCTTGCAGTTCTGTAGGTGTATTTTTCCTTTAAGGCCTGAAATGCAAAATACTGTGGAGCCTTCCTTCATTCCACTCTGGTTCACATATATCTTGGTATAATGCCTTTTGAAGTTTGGCATAATACTGCATAGAACAAAAACAACAACAAGGATTCTGTTTCTTGGTAATGTAAATTTGCAAATGACAGCTGTTCAGTGTGTTTCAGTTGTACATGTTAGCACCTCTGAGAAATTTTCCGTATTGAAAACCCTTTAATTTAGAATGTTAGCAAATGTTATTTATTAAAACTGTATTTTATGAAGACTCATAAGTCATATAAAGTATTCTAGATTTTTGCAGATGTGAAAGTCTCTATGGAGACTTTAAAATTATATAGCCTATGAAGTACAATTTAACATCAGTTTCTTTTGTCATACTTTATCAATCAAAATACCTTCAGAATCTGGTTTTAACATTAATTTGGTCATAATAGTAGTCTTTGTACTTGACCATTTTCAATGTTTACTAAAGTTTATATTGTGTAGTTTCAAAGTATTTTTATTGTTATTTTAAAAAATAATAGTTCTTTTATTAGAATTTTCTTTCTCCTGGTTTATAACAATCTAAAATTGATGTACTGCAATGCACTTCTGGGAAATATGCCAGCAACTGTGGGGTTTAGTTTCAGGATGGCTATTCATAGTTCATACACACTTTCAAGTGTTTGTTTGAGTGGGTACAATCCTGTTTTCAGAGTTCTTGGTAGCACAGTCTTGGCCTGATAGACAAAGACATGTTAAGACAGAGTCTGGTAGCGGTAAACACAAAGTGCAAGGGTCCGTGTTTAAAAAATAAATGCTCAAAATAGAGCCTAGTTTTTCAAGTCAGTTCAACTCTATTTCAAACTAAGCCATAGGTTTCAAATGGGGAGGTTGCTCTTATGTATAAGATGTACTTGCTTAGATGATGAAATTTGATTCCAGTTGTTCAGAATGACATTTATTCAGTCATTTCTCATGTCTGTTTTGTCAGGGTTGCTCACACCAGCACCACTGCCCTGTCCCCCTCCCATCCCATGTTTGTTATGGATGGAGCTTGTTTTACTGCTGGCATCGAATATGGCTTATGGTCACAAGGCCTGCAGTTGAACAGCTTCAAATGCAATGAGCCCTTGAAGGCAGCATGCAAGCAGGGAGCATTTGAATACTGGCTCTGGCACAAAGTTCCTCTGTAGGCACAGCTGGGACATTTTATCTCTTGCTTTGTGATCGCCATCTGCAAAATGAAGTAATACCTGCCTACCGGTCTCATAGGAGCACAGATGATTGACTCATGCTTGTGAAGTGATAAAGGAAAGCACTGAAAGCACACAGAAGCCATCTGATCCACAAATATATGGGGAATTGTCCTTGGAAAAACCTAAAAATATTAGCAACTGTGTTCATGTGTGTAGCGCCATAACTCCTGGAACTGAAATGAGGGATGTATGTCAAGATGGCGCTGGAGCCTTTCAGTGTCCTCCCAGTGACTCTGAGAAACTTGAGCCCTTCCAAAGGCAAATGTATTGCTTTTGACAAATATTTTTTAATCCCCGGTGCAAAGCCTTGCATGTTTCTGAGAGCTGTCCAGTCCTTAACCTTGGCTTCCGTTGGGATTGCTTGGGCTCCTTTCAGCTGGCCATGCCTGCAGCACGACAGCAACAACAGCTGGCATGATTTTGTTGAACTCGATATTCACTCGTAACCTTAAAAACAGGAAAATCACCCCTTTTGTCAAATTACACACATTTCATGGTAGGACTTTAACAAGATTTCAAGGATGCTGCTCTCTTTTATAAAATGAGATAAATTAGCCTCCTGTGGTGTTATGTTCACTAAACCCACAGGACTATTACCGTATGATTTTTTTGTGTGTGGCATAAAACAACATATGTAATATGTTTCTTTTAGAAGATAAAGGGAAAGCAAAACCGAACAGTGCAAGTCAGCAGTCCAATACAGAGGTGGATCCTTTTCTTCCCAAACCTGGAGTGGCAGCAGTGGCCCCTGCAGCACCTGCCTCATCCTCCAAGAGCACGAATGGAGCTGCTAGCACTGTTACTGAGTCAGAAGAGGAAAAAGCCAAAAAACTACTTTACTGTTCATTATGCAAAGTGGCTGTGAATTCCCTTTCACAACTAGAAGCCCACAATACAGGTGAGTATCTATATGGTACAAGTCAGTTGCGTGTTAACGTTTTTAAAATTCAATGTAACAAGGTGGTAGCCACACTTCACTGAAGCGTCTTTTAGTTAAAACTTAGAATATCAAGTTACGAAACCGGTCCTGTTAATGGCAGTTTCCTGTGTGGTGTTTGATATTCTATTAAAGCACTCTCTAATTTTTTTTTAACTGTCCTTCATGTACTCTCTAAATTTTTAGCTGACAAAATCCCTACCGTTCTTGTTAACTAATCAGATCCCTTCATACCTTGACACTGAGGGTCACAGTATGATTAGTGGTTTCTGTAACACTTAAGGTTTCTAAAATGTCAGTGTTCTCTCTCTTGCATAATTTGTCTCATTATCATTGGTATCTGTTACTTTGCTGGTAAAACTTAGAGTAATTATTGTTATTTGATATTTTTGGTAATTTTAGGGTGGGCTCGTTAGGTTTCCTAGATGTCCCAGAATCTTCTGATTATTGAAGATTAGATACGCGTCTTTTTTTTGGGCCACAAGCAGCAATCCCTAGTGTGCTCTGTCTGCATATGGTGTGCTGGTGCTGTAAAGCTTGTTAACAAGCCATTGAAGCTGGTTTTACAGCTGTAATCCATTCTTGAAATGGGCAAAGCAGCTGTTTCTTCCGAATCAGAGGATATTTATTGAAGTATTACTGTTCCTAGGCAGGTTTTGAGGGATTGCTGTGGTTCCTGTCCCAGTCTTGGCTCATACCCTTCTCTGCTATTCACTGGCTCTATGGAATTTGGCAGAAGAATAAGCAGCAAACAGTTTGGCCATACAGTCCCACACTGCCCCCAAACAGTGAGGTCAAGCATGCCTGCTGCTCCCTTTTTTGCACAAAGCCTTCTGGCATGCCTTTAGATCGAGGACATGGGAACTACGCTGACCAAAACAGGAGTGATTCTTAGTCCCAGTCTGTGGTGACTTTAACCATTCTGTCTTGAAGACAAATGTGTTACGAAGTCCCAAGGCTGAGGGACATGTCTTTGTGCTGCTGATCATGAACTCCGCTGCATCTCCTTGCCCATTAGGCTCCAAGCACAAGACCATGGTCGAAGCTCGGAATGGTGCTGGTCCCATCAAGTCTTACCCTAGGCCTGGATCCCGAATGAAGGTGCAGAATGGCAATAAAGGCTCAGGACTGCAGAACAAGACGTTCCATTGTGAAATCTGTGATGTCCATGTTAATTCAGAAATTCAGCTTAAACAGGTAACTTGCGTGCTCTTTATTGGTTTAAGTTGCATTGCAATGTTGTAGGTGCAGGGTAGGGCTGTGTGAAGATGCATTGGTGGATTCTGAATGAACTTAGTATTTCTTATCTGCCATCCCACAACTATTTCTAAATATTTTATCATAGGTCAAGTTCACCTAATTGTTTCAGTTGGGAAAAATGGGCTTGAGAGTTGTTAAGCAGAGGTGTCAGAATCAATTGAATGACATAGAGGATCTCATTTAGAAGTTTTCTGTGGTTCAAGATAGAGATTTGAACCTTGTTCTCCCAACTGTAATAAATTCTGGGTTGAGGTTCCCTGAATTCATCTTTCAGTGCTGTTTCAGTCTGCTGGAATAATGTTTAATGCTATGTGAGAAGGAAAACATGACTCAAATCTATTAGTTTGGGACAATCACCAGTAGGGTAATACTGTAGATATGTCTGAATTATGTAGAACAACATTATCATTAACAGTGTAGCTGTTGTGTGACCTTGGAGCTGGTGTCTGTCTGAGCCAATTAGCCCTGGGTTCAGAGCTGTGCCCGTACAAATACAGTGATTCTGATACCCAAATCTCGGACTGGATGGTGCTGTGCTGTGCTGTGTCTCATTCCCTCTTATTCTAGTTAGCTCTAAGATAATATTAAATTGCATATGTAGACATATCCCTGGGTACTGGTTCTTCCTTCAGCTAATACTGAATTATTTATACAACCAAACAGTATCAGCAAGATGGAAATTTACCTCTTACTTCTGAATATCCCTATGACCTAGTGATTACAGCTCTGCCTATTTTAAAGCTCCTCAAGTGGAAAAAGGAAATACTAACCAAAATATCAATAATTTGCAGAGCCTGTCTCGAAGCATAAAATATTCTGTATTTGATTAGTTTCCGATTCTCTATTTGATATGCTCCAAATTGTTATGTTTAATTTAGCAAAACTCATCTTTGCTCTCTCTAAAGAACCTACTTTATCTTACAAGCAGGGGCTTAGGCATATCATACTGATAAATCAATTTCAAACTCAAAACCAAGAAATGTTTAAACAGCTAATTAAATGTGAGGATATTTATTTCAGCACATTTCCAGCCGAAGGCATAAGGACAGAGTTGCGGGAAAGCCTATGAAACCTAAATATAGTCCTTACAACAAACTGCAGCGCAACCCAAGTATTTTAGCAGTAAGTATTTTTATTTCTCATCACTGTCTGTGTGAATTTGTGACCTTGGGGACTCCCACTGCACAGAGACAGGAACATGACAGACCTGACGCTTCTGCAGCCTCTCTTCCCCTGCAGGCTGAGTCTGCACAGGAAGCACATTTGAAGATAGTTATGTATTCTGTCTGCCCAGTCCAAGGCACGCAGACAGCACTGCAAATGTTATTTACTGCTAGAAAGAAGGGAATAATCAGTGGAATGGGGAATGACCCATGTGCCCCATGGAAGGGTATTGGCTCTGCTGGAAAAGGGCTCTTCTCCTTGAAGGCAGCAATGGATATACTCTGTCTTTTTGCACGCCTGAGATAACTCTAAGTTATGGTGGATGCAGTCAGGGAAAGGGATATAGAATGTTAACATATAAAAATACTAGTGCTCATTCTCTGCATACAGCAAAACAGAGTGCTGTGTGGATGTATTAGTTGGTGGAAAAGAGCCATTAGGTCTTTAGGAGAATTGACTGCCTCTATGTTCAGGCCGTGTCTGTCACTGGCTATCAAACACCTCTCCTGTCTCTGTGCCACCAGCCAGTCCCTTTACACCCACCTGCATTTCCAGGAATCCCCCAAACTGGTTCTGCCAGTCAGCTGCAGCTGGAGTTCAGGCTGGCTTTAGCACAGCACAGTTTGTATGTTTATTTGTATGTTTATTTTATCATGACTCAGCCAGTATTTAATTCATTAGAGAAAAGTGCTTGCCACCTATGGCACAAAAACAGTTTACAGGTTGAAAAGAGACAGATGCAAATGTGCGTGTGCGAGAGAAAGCATGTGAAAAGCCTGTAAATGCTAAAATACTGGTATGTCTTCATATTTGTATAGAGGCAAATGAAAATGCTGCAGGCTTCCTCTAAGTCTCCCCACTCGATAGGTTCTGCACATGCTAATCTTCTTCACTTGTATAATACATCATTTTATAATCTACCACCAGTTATAAAGAAGAACATGAGTATCTTTGTTTCCATGAATGTGTGATTGTGGTGCAAACCATTTTCAGTGAGAGATATAGATAAGAGTGTATATATTTCTGATTAGCTGTTTCACCACAAGCACCAGACATGATTGTAGATCATAAACTGAGTAATATATATTTCAGAAAAAATTCTTTTTGGTATCAATCTTAAATAATATTTCTACTTTGAAAAGAGCAGGTCTGCATTGGAAGGTGCAAAGCTGACTTCACTAATACCACCTTCCCATCTTGTCCACTCTACTTTTCTACAATTCATTTTTGCAAGTGGAAATTTGACTTTTGATATTGAAGTCTTAATCATGGGGGTATTTTTAATATTTCATGCACAGTTATATAAAGTTACTCACTTGCAAATTATGCTTTCTTCTAAACATCAGTGTGATGGTGTCTAGACTCAAGAGATTTATTTATCTTTAAATATAGGGTTTGGTTGATTTAACTGCCCTGGGAGTAAGAGGACAGTGCAGGTAACATTTCTAAGCAGCTGACATGAAGTTTCTGTGAGAAGCCACAGTGTTCCCTATGTCAGGGTTCACTTTTTCCCTCGTGTAAAAGTGGGTGTTGGGAGAACTGTTTTTACATTGCTTTTGTGTGTGTGTGTGTTTTATTTCAGGCAAAACTTGCATTCCAGAAGGACATGATTAAGCCACTGGCACCTGCTTTCCTCTCATCTCCTCTGGCTGCAGCTGCAGCTGTATCGTCAGCTCTGTCCCTCCCTCCCCGGCCCTCGGCATCCCTGTTCCAGGCACCAGCAATTCCGCCAGCTCTCCTCAGGCCAGCCCACGGGCCCATCCGGGCAACGCCTGCCTCCATACTCTTTGCACCATACTAATTTATTGATGTAAAAAAGAGATAACTATGGCCAGTACAAAGGGTAAAGGAAAGCAGAAAAGGGGTTGAGATTTTAAAATATTTCTCTTTTGCAATGCTATCCAGCATGACACCTCATCCAACCACATCATAAAATCCATCATTGACGGCACTGCATTTTGGAGTCTAGACAACACTGTCTTTCTCTGTCTCTATTTTTTTAATCAAAATAGTGTGATTTGCTTAAAAATTAAATTGCTCATAAAATACATACCATTAAAGATTCATGCATCTATTCATTTTTTTTCCTTTTCTTTTTTTTTTTCAATTTGTATGATGCACCTTGGAATCAAGGAACATAAAATATTTTCCTGACAGACTTGAAAACTAGGGTCTTCCTCAATCACACCTATGTAAATACTTCTCTGAAAAGCAACGGGGTATAATCTAATACGGAAAAAAGGAAAAGGTAGAAGAACCAAATGCTTGATAGCAGATAACATCTCAAAAAAGAATTGCGTCCATTTTTTTCGTGTGCTCTTGTTGACAGGGATTGTGTGCTGTCCTAGACCCCAGTACTGGTGTATCTTGTGTAGTATTACAGATGTATCATGTCTGAGTTTAATATTTTTAGTTTCTGTGCAAATGTTTGAAAGCAATGCAATGCTGAAGCTTTTAATTATTTCTTTTGTGTCATACTTTATTTAGAGAAATCAAAAATAGAAAGCCATATAACATAGAGTTAAGATTACTGCTTGTTTGCTACTTTCATTTAACTTATTTTTGTTGTTTCTTCACTGGTGTTGCTAAGCAATGTTTAAAGAGAAAAAAAGCTTTTCAATTGCACATTGCCACAGCTCACATGCATTGTTCAAGAAGACAATGGATCCGTGTGTTTGTACGTAAATATCCTGTTTTCTTAATTTCTAACTAGTTTCCTTTGTAATGATGCTGCATAACATTGTGGCTCCCTAATGCAATAATGTACAGAACATAAAATATTTATAATTGACCATATTCTCTGTTTACTGAATATATTGCAGTAATGTCCCACCTATCTTCTTACCTCCCCAACCCTTTTATAAAGGTGAATCAATATGCAGTGCTCAGACTGGAGTCATAATGTGATAACGGGGACTACAGGTGGAAGAAAGGAAAAAAAAAAAAAGAGAATTAACTTTTAGAGCATCTTTATCAGCAATCCATAATAGTAAGATGTCTGTGTATTTTTTTAAATGTACCTTTTCAATAAAATAATAAGAAAATTATACATGTTTATCGTGTTTTAATTGGTACAGGGAAAAAAAAAAGCCTGAAACAAATTTAGCTAAAGGAGTCTTCAGGAGCAGACAGAGCATTGGAGTTGCAATAAAGTATAATTACAGAACCTGTGTTTGTTTCACTTGTGTCTTAATGTCATTTCCTCATTGTAGCCTGTGACAGCCCTTACTGGTGCTTTTTGGCAGCAAGACTGTAAACATTCACTACATCGGGGTTTCGGAGGAAGACGCAGTAGAGACAGGTGCGTGATTATGTGGGTGTTTTACTGTACCCCCAAAGTGCTACACCATGGTTATGCCGTTGCTAATGATGACTAAAGATTAACTTTAAAACCAGCCTGGGCAGACCTGAGACTGGAAGCAGGTCACTTGGGAGCCAGGACTTCCTCTGAGGCATGGGCAAAGTATGCATTTGCTTGACTCAGCAGCAGACTTTTGAAGGCAGGTGTTTGGGGAAGCCTTGAAATTATCTTCTATTACTGCTGAAAAGCTTAATCTATTCTTTAAAAGCCTGTTCTTTGTTAATAAAATGTGAAAAGTAAGGAGTACAAGAGTAAAAAGACTCAAGTGTAAGGCTGTTAGGGTTAATACAAAGCCAGCAGGGCCATTACAAATTCACAAAGGCCTAGGAAAAAAAACCTTCAGAAACTTTATAGCAGAGATTTTACAGACCAAGATATACCTCATAGTAGCAACATTATTAGAGACCATTTTCTGCAAGTGTTACTCTGCCCAATTACCACTGTTCTGTGGAGCTATTAGCTGTGTTGTGAGAGAATCATTCACTGGAGAATCACCTACCAAGGGTAGTTAAGAGAATCCAGGCTTTTAGCATCCTCTGGGAGAGCAGTTACCTTTGTATGAACCTTGTGGACTGTGAGAATCAGAAGGTTGCAGGCAGACACCCTGCCATGTGCATCTGTTTGTGTCTGGTTTTGCAGGGAGTCAGATTTAACTGCTTAGCTCCCTTCAGAGGAGTTAATTCCATCAGGAGCCTGTTGCTGTCCAACATGAGCTACATTTACAGAACTCGCTATTTTAACTGGCTCCTCAGGAAACAAGAGTTGTCTATGTATTAAACCACTGTTTTTGCTTTTTATATTCTACTGTTGATGATGAGAAATTTCAAGCAATTACAGCTTTCTGCAATTGAAAATGTTCCTATATGAAATACAGAAAAGGAGGGGACTGGCTAATTGTGTGTAGATTTCTTGGACAGCTGCTTATTTCAAAGAGCATCTTAAAATGGAGAAATATTTGGGTCACAAAGGGTGAAGGGATGTGTTATGTCATTCAGCAATGAAAGGAATTAATCTGTGAAATACAAGGAGCTAAAGACTGTGATTGTGAACACAGGAAGAGTCATGTTCAAATTCTTATTCAAAACTCTGTGTTGACTTACATTTTGTGTATTGAAACTTCGCCTGCCACCAAAGTTTTCTCTACAATGTGCAGGACCAAGCACTTGAGATTATAATAACAGGATAAATGGCAAACCCTCCCATTGTGCCTGCTGGGATATCTCATTTTTTAAATGAGCTTTACATGAGAAAGAAAATTTGTATTGTACTCAGACAAATGCAATCAGCTGCTTTTTTGTAATGTTAGGATACCTTCCCCTGAAGTGTTATATCGTTACACGACTGGCTGTGAAATTCATGCATCTGTTGTAACAGAGAACAAGTATTGAAATATAATATTGGCAATGCAGTTAGCTTTTGAATAAAGATATCTAATGTGGAATCCACTGAGGTAATAAGGTTATAGTAATGGGATCATATCCTCTAGTATGTCTGTTATTCTAGATCTGTTGACTACACTCTCAGCTGCAAGTTGTTCCTGTATGAGAAGTCAAAAGTTATAGGGGCACTGTGTTGGTCAGGGATTATCATCTGGCACTGCCATCTTTCTGTAGCAGAAAAAAAAGGATCCAAACCAGATACAGACACATCAGCAGGAACTTTCTGCTGGTACGTGTGACTGGATCATGGTCCCTGTATCGCAAAAGATTTTCACAAAGGGTTGTCAAACAGAGATGTGGTCCACTAGTTCGTACAGATTGAAGATTTATATAGACTGCTTTTTTAAAAAGAAAAATAATGGTGATAGGGTCTTCTATAACCACTGCAGGTCATTAGTGTGTATGTCTCATTTGTGCAGGTCAAAATGTAGTAAAATCTTTCCCTCCAGTTCTGGTCAGATAGTGGCAGAAGGCAGGAGCTAGCATGGACGTTACCCAGTCAGTATCACCACTTGGACTCTGATGATAATGTTACACTGGGCCCATCTACTGATAAACTAAAAGGCAGTTCCTTTAAGAAAGAGACTTTTTCAATAAAAATAAGTTGCCTTATTTTACTTCCTTACAATCTAATCTTGAACTATGAATTTTATGGTCAGAATGTTTTGCAAAAGATTTTATCACATTTTTCTGGGGAAAAAAAAGGAGCATGGTGGTTTTAAACTCTGCAGGAAGTGTTCCACTATCTTTATGGATATGGCAATAACCCAGTGAGCCTCACTGTATATCTTTTGAACATGTCACCTTGAATAAGTGAGGTACTGCACTATTTATTCATGCTTGGTTGGGCATTAAATCTCCACAGCCATCGTCTGGTCAGTGGTCACAATAATTTTCTTACTGTGGCTTGTATATTTTTTTAACTATTTTTTGCTTAACGCTCTTGTTTCAAGTGACAACTGAAGCATCCTCAAGTATTTATTGGAATGACCAGCATTTCAGGTAAAACTATTTTTTGAGTGTCTAGAATTCATTGATATTACAATGTTTTATTATTAAATGAACACTGCTTTAGAAATGTTTATATTTGGGTTCGTGTCCTAATCATATTTATTTGTATTGATAGAGTGCTGTGCTGGATGTCCAGAGCCAGGTCCTGCTGAGCGCCTGGAGTGGAGGAGGCCAGCCCGAGACTGCTGCCTTTGGAAGGCTGCAGGTGAGGGAGCTCTCCCGGCACTGGGAAAAGGACAACTTTACACCAGTCTTCAAAAACAGCAAGAATGAGGGTTTGGGCACATGAAAGCAAGTAGGTGCTTGGGATTGGCCACTGTGGGTTTACAAAAGACAAAACCACACCCAAAAGGCTGGAGTGCAGCCTGTCTGCCGTGAGGGATCTGTCTGCCGTGAGGGGCCTGTGTGCCGTGAGGGATCTGTCTGCCGTGAGCGGCCTGTCTGCGCAGCCAAGGGGAGCCAGATGCCCTGAGCCTGGCTTTGGTGAGGTTTCCAACACCAGCTCTCCCACAGTCCCAGCAGGCAAATGTGGGCAACAAAGACGGGGAGGGGCTACAATGAGCTGTAGGAGAGCCTGGCCTGCCAAGCTCCAGGTGCTGGAGAGCAGCTGGACAGCCACTGGCAGCCCATGACAGCCAGTCAAGCACTGTCCCTTGGGCCAGTAACACCAAACACACTCAGCACTGACCTACACAGGGCAGAGAGCCCCTGGGAACTTTTGCAGTGGGGTGGGGGAGTCCTTGGGAAGAACATGTATGTGAGTGCCAAACCAGGAGCCTGCTTTTCCAGTGGTGTGCTGGAGGGTAAGGCTGCCCTCCGGAGGGACCTTGGCAAGCTGGAGACCTGGTTTGATGGGAACTTGGTGAGACTCAGATGCCAGGGAAAGGAGCTGGGGAAGGAGCCCACTGTGCAGTATGGCTGACCAGCCAGCACCAGCAGGAGCCCTGTGGGAAAGGGCCCGGGCAGGCAGGGGACACCCAGTCAGGAGGTGGACAGAGGGAGCTCGAGTCTGCAGTGCGCCCTGGAGGCAGCAGAACCGGGCTGAATACGGTGCTGTGTTAGCAGAGCCACAGGCAGCAGCTTAAGGGATGTACAGAGCCCGTCTGCACGGCTGCACCCAGAGGAACATGTCCAGCCTGGGGCTTCTGGTGTGAGAGAGACACTGACAAATGGGAACAAGTCTGGGAGAAGGTCAAGAGGTGGTCAGGAAATGAGCACATTGTGTTCAGGAAAACAAGGTGGGTGCGTTGAGCCCAGAGAAGGCTGCGGCAGTTCTGGCCACTGTCCTCAAGTGCCTAACCCAGGCTCACAGAGAAGACGGATGTTTCTCAAAGAAGCACCATGAGAAGATGAGAGAAGGTAGCCAGAAGCTGCAGGAAAGAATATTCTGACTGTACATATTAAAAAAAGGTTTTGAAGTAATGCCTGGAGCAGGTTGCACAGAAGTTTATTGCAGTATCCACCCTTGAGTAGTAGGCTAGACTAGGTGACCTCCAGAAGACTTGTCATCTTAAATGAATCAATAATTCCAAAAGATAACAAGGTTTGCTGAAAAATCAAAAGTAATCATTGTGTTACAGGGCAATTAACAGCTGATGGAAACTTTGCAGCACTGATGATTAACAACATGGTGGGCACCTGCTAAGCCTGAAAAAATGAAGACAAATATCTTGCCTGCAACAGGCTGAAGAAGTAGAACTGGAAGGAGGATGTACCTGGAAAGGTGAGAAAGTCAAAGTGGCAGGGAGTGGAAACTATTTTTACTTCAATATTGTTAGTGGATTTTGGAAGGGCTGAGGCTGTATTTTTCAGACCAAAAAAATGACCTTGCAGTAATTGCAATGTGATGTGTTTCAGGCCTTTGTGAGTTTTGCTAAAACAAATACATCCATCTTACATGAAAGTATTTGACTGTAGTGCTGCTGAAAAATGCATTTGTTAGAAGGTGTTAGCTACTGTTAGCTATTTTGCTAGGCTGGAAGCAGCCACAGCACAAAGGCTTCTTCTTCAAAACTGCTATTTGCACTTTAGATATACAATGTAATTTCAGCAGATTGAAATGCCCAACATGCTCAGCAGCCAGTTGATGCTGTCAGAGTACTAAATCTGAGCTACAGCTTTTAGGATACTTCAGGCAATGAGCACCCTCTCTGGAGCTCCAGACCCAGACACAGGTCTTGTCTAGCAAGAGACATTTCCATTTTGTTTCCCCAGGATTTTTTATTTTCTTTAGGAGGTATCTTGCTCATGAAAGATGTCATTTTTGGTTAAGGTTTCTCCCCAGAGCCATCCACCGAAGTTACTTCTCCATTTAGACACTTTCCCTTCTCCAGCTGTGAGAGGGGGAAAGTATTCCCACTGTTCAAGGATCAATTTCTGACAACCAATCTCTTGCCATCCCATGTCTGAACCTGTTGCTCTATCGTCCTGCCTCACCCTCTGCTTGTATCAGCTGACTCTCTCTAGCTCCTTCCTTGACCACATCAAACCATGCCCTTGTTCCTCCAGCTCTCTATCAGCCTCTTAGGTATGAGTTCTCATAGCTTGTCAAGATGTCAGCTCCCTTCTCCATCCCCTGAGTGAACTCTGTTTTCATTTTCCAGTGGGTGCTAGTGAGATTTTCCCATTCTGCCCTTGAACTTAAAAGTTCAACTCCCTTAACTATGAAGTCACCAAACAGTCCACCTTCAATATCTTTCCTAAAGCTCACTTATGGCAGCAATAACCCAAGCCCACCTCCTACTCCTCCCCCAAAAACAAACCACCACCACTGCAGGGAGAGTAAAACTGTCATGAGATTTTGTGATGCCAGATTTTAGCAAATAAGAAAGCCTAAGAACAGGGGACAACGTAACCATGACTCTTCTTATTTTATCTGTCTAAACTCTGTCAGCCTTGACTATACTAAGCACATTTCCTGGCAGATCTGATGCTTGCCTTAGAGGGTCAGTGATGCCTGCAAACTCTTCAGGATATATTATCTCCTCAGGAAGGCAGGTGGTAGCTTCATTCAAAACTAATTTTCATGTTGAACTGTGCCAAATCAGGTTTCCGTATGCAATTTGAATTTTAAAATGTTCTCTAACGTTTTCTGCAAAGGCTGAATGAAAAATGGATCTTCACTGCTTGACTTCACCGGAGCTGCTCAGGGGCTCTCATGGTTGAACAGTGTGAGTCTACCCCTTGCCCAACTGGGCAAAGGAAATAGTGGGGGTTTGTTTTATATGAGAACAAAGGCACTGGCTCCATCCCTGCTCTCTCCTGCCTCTATAACTCCGATGGGAGTTACGTTCCTGTTTGGAACACATTCCACCCACCCTGGAGAACAGCACTGTTTGCAGCATAGCCACGCTAACGGAGGGTGCACATGTGCCTCATAATGTGTTCTGTGCTGGGGCTTTGCTCCCTTTCCTGCAGAATGCCTGACTTGTATCAGAGAGACAAGAGGTCTGTTTCCTGTTCGTCTGCATGTGAGTCCAGGGCTACAGTAGTCCCCTTCCATATCTTGAAAAGTTAATTCTCCAGAGTGTCTCAAGTCTATGCCTCACTCCTTCCCAGAGGTTTTTCCTGCGTCTTGGCTTCCTGCCTCCCTTCCCCTGTTCAGAGGCAATCAGAATTCATGTAGAAAAACCCATCCAGTATGAGGTTTACTTTTGACTTTCCCAGGTGAGTGTTTGCTGCTGAATTATTCAGCCCCCAAGGAAAGGGAGATGGGAACAGGAACACAATGTCTGACACCAGGTTGAACTTCATTAGGAAATGCGTTTTACCTGTGACAGAAAAAAACATAAATCCCAGACTCCAGTTCCTTGCTGATGCTATATGGACTTCAGTTATGTTCCCCCCACTTCTCTGCTACCCATCTTTGGAATACATGAGGGTGGGAGACCGTGCAAACACAGATACTTTCTACCATGTGAGCCCTTTGTGGTGCCAGACAGGGCACCAGGCTTGTAAATCAGCTTCAGCGTTCGCTCTCTTGTAAATGATTTCACGTGGGAGACAATGATCAGGGGTAGCAAAGGCACCAGAATTGTTCTAATGTAGAGGGTGATAAGAATTACATCCACATTTTCAAATGCAAAAGTTAATTTTAGAATGACTTGCTGTTGCCTGCCTGGGACTGAATGCTGGGAACGCTCTGGTGCCTTCTAAATTATCAGAGCTGGCCTGCTCTGCAGTCCTCTGTCATGGGAAAAAAAGCATTAAATAGCTTTAGTCTCCTTCTGAAAATACTTAACTCCTTATATATGTTGCCTGCCATTGCTCGTATCTATTTTTCAAGGGAATTCAAGGGAAATTTGAGACACTTTAAATCTGCATTGCAACTGCTTGCTGTGTGCTAGGATGATGCCCCAGCAGTACAGGGAGGAGGCAGTGAGATAAGAGTGGGCAAGGTAGGCTGCAAGAGAAGAGGAAGCTCTCCCTGCACGGCAGTGATGTGTGGGCTACTGAGATGTACAATGCATTCACAGGCATTTAAGG
This sequence comes from Edolisoma coerulescens, assembly GCA_013397115.1. Classification (NCBI taxonomy): domain Eukaryota; kingdom Metazoa; phylum Chordata; class Aves; order Passeriformes; family Campephagidae; genus Edolisoma; species Edolisoma coerulescens. Next base: position 955,216 of record VWZW01004300.1, on the reverse strand, counting down.
AGGAAAACACATTTACAAATGTGGGTTTTCAGACTGACAGTTTTTGTTTACATTGTGAGTGAGCAAGAATTAAGTTGTGATTTGAAATGCACTTAAGTTGTCACTTAAAGGCAACTTTTAGCTGAAGACTTAAACTAAAGAGCTGTTTGACAGATGCTTGATAGATTTTATGAAGTGGACCATTCCACAGTGCCAGGAACTTTACTTCACCACTCTAACCTGTTCTACTGGCATCTCTTTTTCTGTGACTTATAAAATATATTTGCATGCTAAAACAATTTCTTTTCTCATTTTCTTTTTCTAGGACTACAATTTTAACTGCCATATCTTATCCTGTGACTTGAAAAAGCTCTGATGTGCAGTAAGCTCAGAAATCCCATTCATTTTCCACAAGGCATGTTTACATTTGCTATCAACATCTCCAGAGTTGGCAAATGTTCCAAGTTAAGGAATTACCAGAAAGCAATGAAGAAACTGGGATGGTGATGGGTATTTCTTTCTATTCATATACTCATTGCACGTGTTTATTCTAAAGCAGACATTCAACTCTGTGCTTCTGTAACATGGAACTTTAATAGAACTTGAACTTGGTATTGACATGGCCAGACATCCTTTAAAACATGCTACATGGAAAATTTATTCCTAGTTTGATCACAAATTATCTGATTCTTCTAAAATACACTTGGAGGTTTCCAGAGAGTAAGGTCAATAGAAATAGACTCCAGATAGCAAATAAGGTTTCTTTTAAGAAGATAGGAATAAAAAAAATTACGATCGTCCTCCTTCATTTTAGGAATATATTTCACCACATTGTCAAAGGAATTGTCTTATCATGACAGATAGAGAACATGAAAATCATCAAACTTTTTTTGATTGGTATTTGGAAGGTTGATAGTGGTGATTGTTCCCACCTTCTCTCAACGCTTGGCTGCATGCTTTCAACAAGCAGTTCACACAATGACGTGTTCCAACACATCAGCTACTTGCTTTCTAGTTTCATTTAAAATAAGAAAATTTTTGATTCTGTGAGTGTCTCTTTCACATGCAGTAGAGACAAAGGTAGTTTTTTATATTGTATGCTCATGAAAAGAAACACCAGGACCTTAAAACCAGCTAGTGATTTTTGGAAAAAAGGAGACACGGGCAGTTCTAGCAGGACTGAATCAAAGCAGTCTGTGAAACAGACTGCCAGGGCCCTGCGCTGATGGGAAGTCAGCCTCTCGTCCATTATCTATTATTAAAGGGAATAGCTGAGCAAGTAAATTGGAGATCACACCACAGTTCTTTTCTTTGCCTTATAACAGCAAAGATGAACAGTGACGCCATTCTCCTCAAACAGCTGAGTGTCCTGGCCACAGCTTTTGGAAATCTTGAATGCTTGGCTTCTCTGATCCTTGGCACTTATCCTGCAGCTCATGACTGATGCAGTCAGTCCACAAGCGGGGCTGCCTTGGCATGGTGGAGGACCTGGAGCCATATATAAGCTGATCTCTATGAAGTATGGACGGGTATTGTAAAGAGGAAAAAATCAGATTGTTACAGTAGAGCAGTTTGACCAATTTTCTTATTTCTATGTACTGTTAAGAAGGCATGATATTTGGTCTGCATATACTGCTGATGGAGGGATTTTTTCTCCCTATGTCCTGGGAAGGATCTTCTTATTTCTAGCAATATTAAAACAAGTTAAACGACCAAAATGCTTCTGCTGTGTTGAAACTCAATTTTCAGAGTTAAAACTTGGAATAACAAGACTGACTAGAGTCCCTTTAGAGGATAAAGAAGCCAAAAAATTAACACCACCACTCCCCAGGAGAAATGCATTTCTTCTTGGCACAGATTGAAAGTATTGAGGGTAAATATGAAGCTCCAAAGAAATCTCTCTGTAGGCATTGTAAGGAATTGAGAGCTGCTGCCAAACATTTCTGAAGTTCCCACAGAGACTTCATACCAGGAGAACAACAACAGACCAAAGAAAAGCTCAGTAGAGCTTGTCACACCTGGAACAGCTGAATGTAGGTTTACAATAGAAATATTCAGTCTGCTAAGAAACTTTAAGATTGATTTAAAAAAAAAAAGAAACAAAAGGAAGATAAAATATGACTTACTGTTGACTGCAAACTTGGCATTGAGCTTCCTTCTTTGGTTTCCTTTTTTTAGATGTATTTTTTGTACTGAAAATAATTTTTAATATTCTGAAGATATGGCTAAGTTAGAAGAACTCTTCGAGCTTTTTAATTAGGTAGAATCTGATTTTGTAACAAATTGTATTTTCAGAGATTCCTCCCATACTGCTATTGATCTGCCCAATGCCTTCTTCTGGAGATACAGCCTTGGCTGTGACAAGAACCTTGTGACTGAAGTACACAGCTCAGCCCCATGTTCTGACATGGCCTTTGCTTGATCTTCTGATGAAGGAAAAATACAATGGACAAAAATGTCAAGGAACTTCTGCATAAAGGAGTTTCATCTAAAGAATTTGCATTTCTTCACTAACCCAGGAATGAAGGAAACAGGAAAGAGGGAAACTGGAAAGAATTGCACCCCTAAAATCTGTAAGTCTCTGATGAGCAAATCCTTGTAACCCTACTGCAGCTGTCTCACCAGCTGTGCTCCTCCCATAGGCAGGCCTGCTGAAAAGAAAATCAAGAATTGGTATATTAGAAATTCTGACTTGATGTGCAGATAAAGACTAACAATCTGTGGTTCTTTCTGATGCGTCATGCTACCTTGAAATGCAAAACTAGGAATAAAAGTGTAACTCTCTTGGCTATCTGTTGAGTGGCACTAGGGATATTTGATTTATTCTGCATCTCAGAATAAAGGAAGTAATCCAGATAGATGGATTTTCTTATGGCCAGATGCTGTTATTGTAAGATGAGTGCAGTTAAACTTGCATATAGCTTTTTTTTCCCTTTAACACTACAGCTTTAAGTTGTAGAAGTTCTGCGTGTCTGTAAAACTGAGTCTAGTGAGGCTATGTTTTAAGTATGCTGCATGTGCAAGAATTATTAATTAGGAGAGCCAGTTGTACCAACATTGCTTCCCTAAAAACATGGACTAATGAGAAATAAATCATTAAAAGAAAAAGATACTTTTCTAAAGCACTTTGCTGATTACTATCCCAAAGTAATTAATCACTTCCATTTATTGTTTTAAGTCAATAAAATTGTTTTCCACAGAACCTAGTGAGACATTTAAAAATACAGTATGTGGTAGAATCTTACTCGTGAAAAGACATATTAAAAACTTAACCTGAACTGACATTTATCATGATGTAACAAATAGTCGAGATTCTTTTTATAGGAAAATACTTTTATGCTTAATTAGAGCCCATAAGCTAAACTGGAAAGAAAAAGCCCAAAAGCTAAAGATGCAAAGCCTTAAATCTGGAATTATTTAACTTAATCTAGAACCAAGTTACACTGGGCTAAGATCTCTGAACAATGGAGATGCATATACCATGATGCAGTTAGAAAATCTTTATGCTTCATAGGACTACAAAATTCTGTTGGAAATGTTCTGCTGAATGAAATTATTGCAGTTTGAAAAAATAAGTGGAAACCCAAAGCACCTTGAGCTGGAGAAACAATTCGATGTAAGATCAAAGAACCTCTCAAACTGGATTATGATAGATTTTCTACAGAAATTCCAAACATAACTCAGAGTTGACAATTGAAGGAGACTAAAATTTGAAGCAAGTTGAACACGTTGGATTTCACCCTGGACTGGGGCTTTGTCTAGAGCCCTAGAAAGGTGCAGAATGGTTGAAATGGTACCACATCGATTGCTAAGGACAGCCACCCACAGCAGATCACATCTAGCACAGCAACTCCTGCATCTCAGCAGAAATACCCTTGGGAAGCAACCTGTGATCCCTCTGCCAAGTCCTGGCCTGCATGCCTGCTCATGCAGGAAGGAAGGAGGTACTTGTCTGCTTCAGCTGTGGCCTTTTGAACCATCCAAAGCCCCTGGTGGCAATTCCTGCTCCTTGTCTTTTTGTCCAACTAATAAGTGAGTCAAAGAGGGTGTAAATGGATACATACCTCTGAATATGTATGCTATATGCCAATTTAGGCTCATTAGCCAGTATGTAATTATGCCTAATTTCACATCACTCCTGAACTTGAGCCATTAAGAAAACTTTTATTCTCTGAGACAGCAATAACTTGACCTTAAATGAACTGAATGTGAAATTGCCTAGTGATTGATTTTTCAATTCAATTACTTTTCCTTCAGAAGTTAAATTTAAATGTGGCACTTTACAGTCGACAGAATCTAGGTCAAATAGATGGGATATTAATAATAACCCATCCTGTGTGAAATCTAGGGGTTATACTTAGCAGTAAATTCAGTTTGTGGAATTCTCTGAAGACTGAATTTTATGTAAGTAGCCATCTCATACAAGACTAAGGCACAGGCCAGAGTTTCCCAGACTTTTCAATACTGACCTGGGACCCCTTCCTCCCTGGTGTGCTTCCTTCCTCTCTATGAATTCTGGGCATCAAGGGCATGGAAAGTAGAGGGTTTCTAGATCGAGACTCTCCTTAGCCTTGTTTAATCAGTTTTCTTTCTACCCCCATAGAGATTGACTGAAGAAGGCATTGCTATTCGCCTTGCGTAAGAATAACTGCAAATCAAGACATAGGGTTGCTCCCCTCAAGTCCCAGAGGGAAGCAGGATCATGTGCTGGCCCAGCCAGAAGCCAGCTGAGTTAAAAGGTGTTGGACAGCAACCAGTCCAACTAAACCACCTCAAAAGGGAAAAATCCAAAAACTAGACCTTGCAGGAATGATAAATCAATTAAAGTCTTGTATGAGCTGAAACAAAATAACAAAAACTTGGAAATATGTAATTTATTTGTGTATTGGAGCCAATTTGCTTGCCTGAAAGATACTGAAAGCTTTGGTGGTGCTGGTCTTTCCTTACTGCAACGTGCTCTCTGTAAATTGCTAATAGATGATGTCTAAGAAAATGAAGGGGTGACACTCTCCCTGCGTTTGGCTCTCGTGACTCACCCGGCCAGTGCCAGCGAAGTGGGACCATGGCAGCAGAGCTGGCACAGGGGGCTACAGGCCGTGGCCAGCACGGCACAGCCCCTGGGCCACTGTGGTGAGAGCTGGCTGTGCCACCTTGGCACCCCACTGGCTGGGCTTGCTTTGCCCCCATGCAGACAGTAAGTCCCACAGTGCCTGGCTGCCCGTGTGAAGTGAGGGCAAGTTTATTCCTTTCTGTCAGGTATCTGATTAACAGCCCTGGGGAACACTAATTCATCCAAGCTTCTGGTCCAGATCGAAAGAAAGAAATCCCCTACACAGTAAATTCATGTAGAAAGGGAGAACTGGCCAAGTGATGACCTACAGAAATGGGCAGGTAGACTGTGATAGGTAGAAAGAGTGTTGAATATTTTTTATTCAAAAAATTAAAATTTGGAGAGGGGGAGATGGAAGACAAAGATGAAGAGCTACATTTTCTTGGAAAAAAATTACTTCACAGTCTACCAGGAGGAGAGAAAGGAGTAAGCACTTTTTAAATGAAACCCTGGAATGAATGAGTGTGTCCTATCTGACGCCTTTCTAATTTGTGGGTTTTTTTCATCCTGTAGATCTCTTGTAAGTGGGAGCTCCAATGGCTGGTTGAAAAACCTTTAAAGCCAGACACAAGAAGAATGACTTCTTCCAGGCTTGCTTATGAGGACTGTAAATCCTGGCAGACTTTGGAATAACTCCTAGTGAAACCAAAGGTAGGCTGGTGTCACCCACTGCGGTGCAAACATCTGGAGCGTGTGGTTTGCATTCTGTTGCTGTAATGTGAAGTCTAGCTAAACAAAGGAAGCCATGGGAAAATCAGAAGTGTGGCTCCCCACTCCTCTGTCAGTTTATTGGCAGCTAATGACACCTCCCCACACACACACCCCCTCGAGATCCCAAATCCTTCAGAAGTGCAAGCCACGGTGCTGGTGAGCCTTTTGATGACACCTGGTGGCAAAATTGGAATAATGCACCAGAAATGGAATCACAGATGGGTGATAGCCATGTTACTGAAACTAAAGGAAAATTAAATCCATGGGGAACTAATGTGAACTAGAGGCTGGTAGCTAAAACTGGAAAATAATATGCTAGGAATGAAATGGAGAAGTTTAAAGGCATTATTTTAAGAGGCAAACCCAGCTCTGATAAATGTATTGCATATCTTTATAAAGCATTCCATACGGAGGAGCCATAACAGGCTCTACGGGATCAGTTACTGCCTGCTTAAAAAGAACTGTAAACAGCAACAGGAGAGGATTAATTAGTTTAGTTCAGTGAAGTTGTCTCCTTGGATACCATTCAAGTGACTTCCACCATTGTTCATGTGAAGTAAGCAGGAACACAAGCATCAGGGTAATAAATACCTGTGTTCCAGATAAACATTTGCCACGTGAATTTGATGTGGAATAATCTCTTTTCAGAGGAGACATTTTAGGTTTGCCTCTAAACACCTTGTAGCAGGCAGGGAGAAGGGGGTAAAGAAGGGGACCTGCCCAGGGCAGCCCTCCCCAGCATCATCTGGAACCTGCCAAAGTGGCCAGGGAAGAGGCCACAGGTGCCTTCCATGAGCTGTGGGCAGGCTGTTTGAGGATGTTACATTTATGTCTTTTATTGCCAAGCCGGATCTGTGAGGCTATTAAAGTGAAACACCAGGTACAAGCCCTGAGAAAGCCCTTTCACTGATGAAAGTGCTTTTACTTTTGTTTCATTTCTCAAACATGGTCCTCCTGCACCTTGCTGATGAGTTACTGAGAGAAGTCTGTCATCACTGTCACAGACCTTCAAAATACTCCTGATTTCTACCCTGCCTCACACAATGATTCCATTCACCCTAAAGGTTTCCTGTACCTTGCTTTTAGCTGTTCTGTGTTGTGTATTTATGTGCTATCTTCCATTTGTTTATGGAAACAGCCCTGAAATCACCAGAGGAGCTTCAGTTTAGCTTCTAGTTGCCATGTGATGTCTGCTAATACATGGTGTGGACAGGGAGATGTGTGCATAGCACAGGAGGCTGTGGCAACGCTGCCGTTGATATTATCCTGCTCCTCTCTGCTGCGTGTCATGCAGTGGAGCCTGCCACGGTTACTGCTGAGGGCACAACCAAATTACCAGTTTGAGATTGCTCAGTCAATTGAACATTCATTTTAAAAATGTAATAACTTACACTTCACAGAGAAGGACTGAAATTAAGTAGTTGGGTTTCTCTTTGTTTTAAATCTCTGAAAATTTCCTGGCTAGTCAATTATCTGAGGGCAGTAGCATTAATGATTTGTACATGATGACACACATAGCTCCATTTTCCTATCAGAATGTCTTCATTTTCACTTTTTAATATCACAGTTAAAGGTCAGCAACTACTTCGGTATCAGGACTATAAGCTAGAAAAGAAAGCAAGCAGGGAACTTCCAGAAGCTTCCTTCCTCCAACAATCTCTCAGTAATTTCTTTACTGTTGGGACAATATCCTAAACTTTAAAGTCTCAGTTTGGGAGTTTTTATCTCATTTAAAGATTTTCCCAAGGTTAAAAAGCATATCAGTCCTCCTTATGTGGGGTGTTTTATAATTATATGATTTAAATAGGTCAAACCAAAAAAAAAATGAAGAAGAAATAAAATATTAATATTCTCACAATATGCAAGTGAAGTCTGTGTCCAAGCTCTAGCTAAAGCAAGATTTAGTTATTTTTGCTTACAAGTAAGGAGAGGTGAATGAGAGCCCTTGTCTTGGCTTGGATAGCAGAGACAGAATATGCAGAGATCCGTTTGCCCTCAGGGCTGAACTGGATATTTACACCCCCAGAGGTGGTGCAGCCCCTCATTCAGCCCTGCTGCTGCTGGGACAGGAGCTGCAAGAGCAGTGATTTGCACAGGATGGGGTAAGGGAAGGGTGCAGCCCTCATCAGCCCCCATGCAACATCTGCTCTGTGCCAAGTCTGTGAAAGGCTCCAGCAGAAAATAATAAAACAACCTGTTCTTAGTGCTAAGTAAGGCTAGCAGAAGAGGCAATGAGCTTAAACTCAAGGAAGGTTTAAATGAGATGTTAGGAAAAAATTCTCATGGTTCAGGTGACTAAGCATTGGCATAGATTGTCAAGGCTTTGTTCTTGAAACCTGCAACAGAGATTTCACAATCCCTCAGCAAACTTTTGCCAAAAATGACTCACTGCAGTGGAATGTGTTGACTGATACCTTGAGATCCCTCACCACTCTCGATTTTAATAATCTGTATAAGCACAGTACATTGATTTGCTGCTTTGTTCAATCATTTGACATCTAAGCCCCAGTAATTACATCAAACATCCTGTATCAGCTGCTTGATGGTTGCATTGCTCAGTACTTGGATGCATTTTTACTAATTGGCTGCTTCTGTTTTATTATTTAATGTGTATTAAGTTTTAGCCTGACTCATAGAGAACACTTCAAGTACAAGAGCCAAACAATAATTAATGCTGTTAAAAATACATGACAGCAAAAAGTAGAAACCAGGAGTGATGAGTGGCATATTTGCCATTTTTTTCCCAGAAGCCCTCAGTGTGAAAGATTATATGGTATCAACAGCTCAAATAACACGGGGGCTTGTGGCCTTCCTGTTAGATAAATGTATTTCCATCAAGGATTCACTATTTCTTTTCTGGAAAATGCCAGTAATTCAAGAGTTAATAGTAACCATGAAGTGCTTTCCTGAGACTAGTAGTCTAGCAGGACCACCAACTTCTTACAGCCTGTCTGCTCCTTTTCCTGCCAGATACCTGGAAGCACAGAAATGATATCTACAGACAGTGACCATGGAGGGCAGCTCTTGACTTAGAGGGACAACTTGTTAACTGAAAAGTAAGTTGCACTGATATGAAAGTCATCTTTATTTTGTCTACAGGAGAGATGAGAACAGCTGTCTGGCTCATGTTGTGAAATGTGTCAGGAAAGCTGCTGGGACACAGTTTTAAGAAACTCAGTCTCACTTTCCTGCTACCTCTAAATTAATAAAGACCCCAAGATGTCCCAATTGCTCATTTTGCAGCTGCTGGAAGGGTTTGTCGTAAATACATTTTTCAGCATCAGTCCCAGGTCTGTATGATGGATAGGGAAACATAATTTGAGAAATAAATATTTATGATGCATAGTCACTTGGACTCTTTTATTTATACATTGCTCGGTACAGATGCCCATCACAACAGTAAAACTAAAACTGTGCTAGGTTTCAGCATTTATGATTCATCCATTATGGAAGACTTAAATCATCAGCTCATTAAATGGAATGGTTCTGAACTAAATCATAAAGTCTTTTTAAGTGTCAGTCTTTCAAAGAAAAGAAATTTATGTTACACACTTTTTGCCTTGACCAAAAAGGCTGTCTTGAACACAGGACTTACTAACTATCCTTCAAATACCAACAGCAAAGCTTGGAATACCCGACACTGGAAGAGTAGCTACTGGAGTTCACATATTTCTAAGTAAACCATGGGCTTCAGCAGTGATCTCTACCCAGCTGTATGCCAAAGGGTTTCCAAAAGTCACAAGTTCTTTGCAAAAAGCAAAGAGTATGTGTCTGTCACACATACTGTGAAAATTGTTGTGCTAGGCATGAGGAGTTGATCAAAAAACATCTTCTGCCTGGCATTTTACTTTTTCGAAACCCCAGGTGCATATTTTTCATGCAATTTAACTTTTAAGAGAAATATCATATCTGGCCATCAGAAACTAACGTTATGAATCCCTAGCTCTGCACCTCTCCTCTTCATGGGAAATGATTGCAGGTAAAATACCTTCAGGTAAGAAGATGATTCTGTGTGCCTGTAGCAAAGCAATTCAGCCTCTCCTCCAAGGTCAAAAGACACTACTTCAAATCTACTGACATGAACCAGCCTTCAAAGATAAGAAACCTGTCTTACGTTAAATATGAAGAACATAAGAAAATGGTTGTAAATAGTTTAGATGACAACCTATCAAGCTTTCTTTCTTTTAATGTACAGTGTTGGGAAAGCAAAACTTCTGTGAAGCTGAAGCATCAGCTTTCCTGTGATAGGCTGAATTACTCCTCAATCTCTCCCACAGTATTTCTTACCAGTACTTTTATTTCAAGTGGTCTGAGTCAGCAGTCAGGCCTTTGCTGTCCTCATTATTGCTTGCACACAGAAAAGATGATCTTGTCCCAGAAAACCTACAGCTCAGGCATATGACAAATAAATTGATGTAAGAAACTACTTTGGGGCCTCTGGAAATGAACTGTACAGAAGAATAGAGGATAATATGTAATAATAAAAATGGCACTCCATGTAACTACTCTATCATGATCTCATCTTTGTTCCAGAAAGACCTGCCTGGTTTTGCCCATCCAGCTTTTGGGATTCTTCCTACTGCTTCTGGAGTCATCAAACCTTATCCTTTTCCCTTGGTTGAAATTGGTGCCATCTGTTCTTAGTTGTCATTCGCTCTTGGTCTTTATCCCCAGTTGTTCAGGTCTTCAGTCTGTGTAGATTTTTAGTCTGACTCAGCACTTTACTTTCGCATGCTCACAAAGCCATCTTACCAAGCTTGCTAGCACCATGCTTTTATAAAATACAAAACAGTAAAGAATTATACCTCCAACATTGTGCCCTCCTTCTGAATCCTCATTCACTTGTCCGAAGATATGCCTTCCTCACTCTGAAACTGTGAACCATTTTTAGCATTGACTGTTTTCTTTTTTTTTTTTATTCAGTTCTGAAGAGTTTTTTTCACCTTTCAAGACTGGGATTAGGCTTCAAAGTCAGATTGATCTCAACAAGTAATTTTGTGAAGACCAGATCTTCTGCTGTTCCCCTGCCATCTCTCCAAACAGCCCTTCACTTCTAGGCAGGAGCCTTCAGTTACAGGTACTGGAGTGAAATAGTTTTCCATCAAAAAATATACCTCTAGAGATGGATCTTTAGTAAGCAAGGTAGTTTCCTCTTTGTATAATATATATTTGATGAACAGTGGAATGAGTTGTGCTTCTTTGCATTTAGCTGACATGAGATCTTTAACGCTTCACCCAGGCACATGGCCTGCAGCAGAATAATGGTTTGATCACTGTAGTGTCTTTCACAGACTATTATGGTATGTTGTCAGTCTGCTTTTTGTGTGTTTTATCTAATGGTGCTGCCACAGAAAAGCAGGAAAGTTGCCACTCAAGCCTGAGATGGAAAAATAACCCTGGCACTTTCATTTCATCTTTGAGAGTATTCACTCTGACCCTGATCAGACTGAAAATGCACAGAAGTAGCAATGTTATTTACTATATAGATCATTTAAACAAAGAGATAAATAGCTGGACTTTATTGACTTGTTGTTTCTTTATAAGTATTGATGTGTCTGGTTTGGTATCAATTGAATATAAAGACGAAAAGTGATTCATTTCCTAAAGAATTTCTGCAAGAAAAACTTAAATGGGATTTAAAATTTAGAATGGGCATCTCTGTGGGTAGAATCCTGCCTGAGCCTCTGTGTCATAGGAAAAGTCCATTCCTGTAGGCTCTTCTGGCTTAATGTGTAGCCAGGGCCAGCTAGAAATAAAACAAGACATCTGATAATGCCACTTATGTGTCCTTATGCTGGTTCTTCGGGAAGCAGTCTCACATCAGTTATTGTCTGGGTTTTGGTCCAAGTCAAGCTGTTTGGACACATCTCTCATTGTGATAATTGACATACAATTTCCCTTTTCTTGATTTAATGGAGTTGAAATCACACACTTATTGTTGAATGTATATAATTCCTGTGTGGAAAAGCTCTATGGTTTAGTTGATAACTAACATTCACTTACCATTATATAATATTATTTGCTTATCTTGCTTTTTTTATTTCAGAAGTAAATAGTACAAATATAGCTTGGTATGACTGAGGGAGACTGTTTGGCTGCTAGTCTAGAAATTAACTTTGTCTGCTACTTGCCTACAGATGTTTGTCTGGATAATGAGCTTGAAGCTTAGTTGGTCAGAGCATGGTGCTGATAACACCAAGGTTGTCGGTTAAATCCCTGTATGGGCCATTCAGTTAAGAGTTGGGCTTGATAATCCTCGTGGATCCCTTCAACTCAGGTCTGTGTTCTTCCTGAGGCCCCATAGGGACTTTTTTGCAGAGGAGCCCAAACAAGTCAGTAGAGGTTTCACTGTTCAGTCTGCTTTCTTGCCCTCCTGCAATCCTGAGTAGCATCAGAGGTTGCCAAGTTCACAGGCAACAGATTTCCTACGAAGCAGGAGTTTGTACAGGTGGTCCCTCCACCTGCCCTGTTGAGCAAAGGAGGACCCTCGCTCAGGGTTATTGCTCTATAAGAGTTATTGAGTTAATAGAGTTACTGCTCTATAAGCAAGCCTCACTCACATGATGAATCACTGAAGAGGAAAGGCAAGTCTTAAGTAAGTAGGAAAGTTTAACAGTCTATTGTATTCTTCTCTTAATTAAAGGTTTGGAGTGAGGCATGGAGATGTGAAGAAGAGATAATGAACTCTCTTTAAAGAGCTGGAGGAAAACCAGCTATGGGTAGTCTTGGCTTTAAACATGACTGGCAGGAAACTAATCCGGAACTCAAACCATTCTCTGTGCTTCCATAGTCCAGGGAGAGCACCTGTTTCCCACTAGGATGCTGGTACTTTATTTACCTGCTTATATGGAGGTCTGTTTCTGTTTTCTTGGAATTAAATGCATTTGAATTTCAGGCCTTTCAGGGTTAATCCAGCTGCAAGTAACAAAAGGGAAAATAGAAATTCTGAGAGAAAACTTCACATGATTATGTTGGAAGGGTAGCAAATGCGTGATTTAAACAAAGGTGCAATCATCAGAAAGATCTCTCTCTCAAGTGGCTCGAGGTTTATGTGACTGACATGATCACTGAAAGTCAATCTGCCAGCTGCTTGTGCCTCTTGTGAAGGGCTCGACCTGCCCTGTTCAGTCTCACAGCAGTACTTTCATGTTTGCCATTGCTGTAGAGAATATGCAAGTCAGCCTTTCACACCTACACTGCCTCAGTGACAATTCTTGCAGTGTTCAAAAGACTGAATGAAGAGATGATTATGCATTGATATTCCTCATCTGAACCTCTTAAAATGCTCATATTTCCATCTAAGCTTTTGCAGTCCTGTTCCACTCCTCTGCTTACTGTAAACCACAAGTTTCCACTTACAAAGTTGAAACTTTGTATGGCATTCCTTGCTCTCCAGGACAAACTGTGGAGGAAACTGCCATTTTTAAAGTCCAAAGGTAATGACAGCTTCTTTTGGCTGCAACAGGCTGGGATAAGAGCAGCAGGCAGATATTGATGCTGGGTTCTTGTTAGCACCAGCTAACCCTCTTAGGAGAGGGTTTATTCTGCCAAGTGCAAATGAACATCCATTCCCTTTAAAATGCTTGATGCTTAACTGAAATTTAAGAGAAGCCCAGCTCAGAATCCCTTTTTGACCTTACTTTTCTCTCTCTTTGATACTTGAAAAAGACCCTTTAATTTCTCTCTTGCACTTGACAAGAAAAACTTGTTTTATGGAAACGTAGAATATGATAGTGGCAGACCTGCACCACGTCAAACACTGTGGGAGAGCACTGTGGATTTTTGTTCCAAAGTTTTGAAAAAATTAAGTTAATAGAGTTTTTGAGGGATCTTTTATCTTGAACTGGTTTTACCTGCAAACAAATTTGAAAGCAAACCCCAGTAAGTATGTGGAGTTTATTGGCAAAAGAGTATTTCAGTGGAAAACATGAAATGAAATACTATTTTTTTTTCATTTTGATGCACTTGATTCCACAGAAAACTATTAATGAATTGTAACTGCCAGTACTTTTGCTGAAATGTAACATAAGAAATAATGTAATAATTAAGTACAGAAACCAATTTTGTTCTCTGATATTTTATACTTAAGACTCCTTTTGCATTGGAAGAAAATATATAATATGGCCTCCTGATGAAACATTGCTGACTTACAAAGAAAACTGCAGCGCTACATTTTTCGAATTACCATAAATGTAATTACCTCGTGCTGAGAATCTGAGTGATAATTCATAGCATCATTACTTTCAGTAGTTAAGACTGTAATTTCTTTCAAAATATGATTAATTCCTTTCTAAATTATAAAAGTCACACCAAAAAGTTATGTTAGATTGGCAAACATATAGAAATTTGATTATGTTTGCTCCATGCCAGAACGTACATGAAATCTTCACCTTTTAAAGTAAATCAAAGAAAACTTTAAATCCTGCCTGAGCTGGTAGGGAGCTGTGAGGAAGAAGAGGGATCCAGCCAAGCGAGAAGGGGATGATGGGTCTGTCCATATGAGCAGACTTTAACAGCGTGCATAAAACTCATTGCCCAGCAGAGGTGTCTCTGTGCTTCCTTCTGCAGTAGCCAAATTTCCAGTCCTGCAGAAAGCCCATGAATGTTTGTATTCTTACTCAATAGCAGGAGGAGAATTTCCCTCCCTGTAAATTATTCCTGTTGAGGTTTCTTTCTCTTCTCAGTGACAGGGATGGTACTTACCTCCGAAAGCTTTTGGTCAATGTAGCATTCCTCATTTTGTTGTGTCTTTCTGCCCCCAAGATGAAACAGAGAAGAGGACATAGTCAGAAGATTCTAGATAACGCATCTTCAAATCTAAGTTAGACTGATCTTTGATTTTAATAGTAGAAGCTGATTTAACACTGTTCAACAGTTGGTGGTGCATGCAGCAAAGACAGCCCCATGTATTTATGCACACTGAATGTTAATATGGTATTTGCTTTCTTTTTATTCAGCTCAGTTTGCTTCTAATTTTTCTCTTCCTTTACATAATTTCTTTTTTTAATTCTCTCTGGTTGCTAAGTAACTGTAGCAGTATTGCTGCAGATGTGCAATAGGCATATCTGATTACTGTGGTCGTCCTTCTTTTTAGGGAAAAAAAAATCTTTCCGTAAAATAAGAACAATAATGATGGCCTGATAAAAGATAAAAGTTTTTTCTTATCCCGAATTTTTGCAACTATTCATACGTTGTGTCAGCCAATGGTAGAAAGTATTTGGGAGGAGTGCATTATTCTCCAATGGATCAATCACCACAGGACTACCTCTCACAGAGATTTACACTGCATTGAATATGACATACAGGCAGTCTTGTCACACCTGGCTGCACCTGTGGTGGGACTTCCTTCGTAGCACACTCACGCTAAAACAGGGTAGGCCAGAAGTTGCAAGATCATGGACCCTCATTTTTGTCAGCTTCTGTAAATATTTCTGCGTAGATCATGAGTCGTATCACTGGCCAAGTTCTAATATTTCTGCCCATGGAGGCTGGCAGTTTCTCTTTGCTTTTGTCAGTACAGCACTCCAGAGCTTTAGCCAAAGTTTTATGGGAATGTAATGCAGGTGGCTCTCAGGGCAAAATGAAACCTCTCAGCTCATTTTCATGGCTCTTCACAGTTACTGTTTATGTTATTCAAGTGTCACAGGTGTCTTTTCTGAATTCGTTTCCCTGAGCACTGCAGCACCCCTTGGGCTCTGGGTAGCCAGGAATCTCCACAGCAAGCAAGCCCTTGCCTGCTCCCTGTCACCCTTTGGCAGACAAGATGTCAAGCTGTTGTTTACTATCTCTATTGTCAGTTGCTCCTCTGTGTAAGAGAACTATGTGTGAAGTGCAAGATTTAAAATTCTATTGATCATTAGTTTGGGAGGAAAATAGCAGAATGTATATGTGACAGTGCATGATCGCTCTACTGATAGATTTCATTTTAGCATTTACTGATTCGGGTGTGTTTGATGTTGTACCTGCAGCAGGATTTTAATGTAGATTTTTAGCTGCAATTATATGTAGACATATTGTCCTCTTAATGTAGGAAGAACAGAAGAATTGTAATTGTTGACATTATTCAAAACTAATAAATGGCATTTAAAAGATGTGGATATTGTGTTAATTCATAACTTATAGCTAGGTTAGGATGGTTCCATTTATTTTGTGTTTTTGCATTCAGTTTAATCAAATGTGTCCACTAAGTGTAGGATGTGGCATTTGAATTCTTTTAGGGAATGCTTGCAGGAGATTGATTTTTGCCTGTGTTTGCAAAGAGTGAAGGAGTTTGCCCGTGTAATCTCCAAAAAGGTCAAATCTTGACTTAATAAATGTATGATTCAGGAACATAAACATCATTCTTTAGGACATCACATTAATATTTATTGGGGTCTCAATACTACAAAGACCTGCTAATTAGCTACAGAATCTTTTGTGTGTTGGTTAAACTGGCTCAAGAGGGATTAAAATTGCTTCCATTATGATAAATCTGCTAAGCAGTGGACTCATATTCCCATTAATTCCTATGGTTCAGACCAGTGTGTAGGTACATCTTTCTGCCATGACTAATAGTGGTTATGACATTTTTAATAAATTCAGTGAAGAATATTTCTAAGAGGAATCATCCCCTATTACTGATGGTAGAGTAAGAAGCAGGCAGCAGCAGGGAGCCCAGCAGGAGCTACGCAGCTGCATCTGGGAGAGACACTAACTGTCCCAATCCATGCAGTGCTCACCCTGTGCAGAAAGGGAGGAAAGACCAGAAACAGGGGCTAGGAGTTGCTTAAAGGAAATGACCCAGATATGCCAACAGAATGCCAACAGTCAGGCTGAGTTTTAAAAGTATGGAAAAATAAAGATGGCCACTATATTGAAAGAGTGACAGGAAAGCAACTCTGAAAGTGAAGTAGGGAGAAGAGGGTACTGTTCAAGGCAGGGGTTGCTGTGCACAGCTGTAGTTGCAGTACTGCCTAGGTGAGGGAGGATATGTCTATATATCGTGGAAGACAATGTGGTACAAACATCACCAGGCTGAACTGAGCCTGTAAATCCACAAGACTCAGTCTGGATCTGGCCCAGAATGAGTATAGCTATATTTGCATAGTGCCAGCCCTAATCAAATATGCCTTGCTTCTGATCTCTGTTCAGCCTTTTTTCAAATACCTTTGATTACAAAGTTGTGGGTTGGAAAAGATAAGATTAGATAAAGCAACTAGTAATCTCAGTATTTTTGTAAAGTGGGAAAGAGAATGTATGCAGTGCAACAGTTGAAAAAAGTCTTGGTGCCCTGCTAAAAAATTCCTGGAATGAGTGGGCTTAAGAAACACTTCAACTAAAAGCTCATGCCTTATGTTAAGGGAAGAAGCTAGAGTCAAAACTGAACTGAAGAAATTAGTGGGCAGGAAGACCTAAAAAAGAATCATGTGGCTCAGAGGACACGAAGCAGAATCACCAAAATCACTTATTTTCCCCTAAGAAATGTGGCAACTGCTGTTCACATGCCACTAAAAGGTGTGGAGCCATGTGGGGATAAGAGTATGTTCTGTCAGCCCAGGATGCTACAGCTGAAACTGCTTCTTGACATTACAAGTTGTGATACAGACCAAGGTGGGAGGATGCTGAGGAGGCAGGCTTATGTCTCATGGGAATGCTGAAGTGGAGAAAGGGAAGTAAGCACCATGTATGTTTGAGGAAATGGAAGAGAATGCATTCAAATGTACCTGTGGTTGACCAGTTTAAGCCTTGGAGGCACTTTCTGGACAAGTCAGTAAGAGATAAATATTGATGGAGCTTGTCTGACCTTGAATCAACAAAAACTTTGTTTTCACAGAGCACATGGCATCTGATAACAGAGTGATTCAGCCAAAGAACTTTGCACCTCTGCACAATATCATCAACATTGTGCCAACTCTGGAGGGATAATGACATTTAAAAAAACACTTGGATCCAGCTGTGGGAATTTTAACTCCTGTAATTTTTTTTGTTTGTTTTTCCTTCTGACAGGTTTTATTCTAAACCAGAAAAATATAATTTCATAAAACTTCATTTAAGTCCCATGCTCCAAATCTTCATGACTCTCATCTTTCACGGAAAGGGAGAATAACAGGAAGGGAGCTAGCCCATCTGCATAAACTATTTACCCAGAACTCCTGATGGGGTAAAACCACAGGAAAGTACTCTCTGCTCTTAGTTATTGGCACACAGAGAAAGTCAGCCCTCAGAAAGCTTCATCTGCATCAACTTTCAGCTCAGCACTTCCCTACTGATGCTTTTGAGCCATCATAACAGGAAGAACCAGAAGGACTCTAAACAAAGTGAAGGTTCTTCCAGAAGCTGAAGAGCATGAGAGAAATTTTGGATTAGCTCCAGGAGAGCCTCTTTTGTCACAGAACTAAACAGAGTTGAAACAGTCATTGCTGGCTGAACTGAAGGACAGGGTTGGGCAGTGTTCCCAAGAGGCTGAAGCCTCTCTGCAAGCCCTCTTGGATGGTGCTACACAAGAAAAACCATGCACCAAATAGAGAGACGGTAGCTAAAAGCACACATGCCTCCTGCATGCTCTTTTTGGTGAGTGGGGAGTCAAAATAATGGACTGTTTCTAACACTGGCTTAAGGGAATACATTATGGATCATCATAAACACATTGCTGGGGGCAGGGTTGGGTTGAAGCTGTGTTTCTCTATTAATGGTAATCTTCCTTCCCAGCCCCAAGAATACAGTGCTTAGAAGTGGGGAACAATTTAAGAGGTCTCTCAGGGTTTAGTTGTTCCAGAAATCCTGGGTGGGTCATGAACTAATGGTATATGAGAACCTTGAAATATGTTGGGGGGGGGGGGCGTCTGATTATTCCAGTCAACTAGGAGAGAGCTTATATGATTTAAAGCTTTTATTTCTTGCTAACACATGTTCACACACACAATGTCATGCTGTTGAATTTTTTCCAGAAAATTAATTATTCTTTAGAAAGATTTTGGCTTTTTCTGAGGACAGTTGCTACTTTTCTACATTAGAGAAATCTTTTGCCTTTGTTTAACAAATAGGTGCAGTGGGGAAATATTTGCCTGGGAAATTACTGGAGGGAATAAGATGTACAAAGATCTTGATGCTGCAGTCCAAGATAAACAGGACATTGTAATACACTTAGCAAATGAAAATGCAAATCACAGAAAAGTAAGGGAGGAAAAAATACATTCCCTTGCCTGAAAATTCAGAGAGAAAGGGAGTGGGACTGGAAGGTGTTTGACAAGCACATTATTTTCAGTCTCCTGCTAATTTAGTGTTATCAGAATTGCTTGCGGCTGTCATTCTATGAGCAAATATATTTGTAGAAATGCCAGTAGTTTCAGGGAGATGATGCACTTATCAGAAAAAAATGTGAGTACTGTGAGGAGACTTCAAGCAAATCATAACTGGTAGAAGAGATGTCCAGGAAGACATCTTGTGCTTATCAGGAGTCTGTTCTTAAAACCTAATCAGTGTGGTGTTAAATTATTAGTTACAGCTAAAGAATCTAATTGGAGTTTTCTTTGTTTATGAGTTTGACTTATCAGTGTGCTTGGCTTCTCTACAACCTAACAATTAATTAAAATCTAAGCAATGAGATGTAGCTGAGGCCAATGCAGAGACATACCTGGCAAAGAAGGAATTATTTTTAAAGGGGCTCGAGAGGTAGCCATACAATTCTCTGAGTCTTAAGAAGCACAAAAAACAAGGATAAAAACCACAGGGCAAGAGAAGAAGAAATGTGGAAACTATGAAGGCAGAAATTTGAGAAAATATGTAGAAAGAAAGAGGAATAGGAGTGAAGGAAAAAAGATTGTGGGAAAGTTTGGAACATAGACAGACAGAAATAGCTTTGCAGAGGACAAATGGTATCAGGAAAGAGACTAAAATAAGAGAAAATGGGAAAACGAGAAAATAAAAACAACCACTAGAATTATGGAATGCATAAACCCCATACCTAGCACTACGCTCACTGAGTTTCACACTACTTGTCCAAGGATTTCTGCTGAAACTATGCTATCAAAATCCATGAAGCCTTGATGTGCCATTGATGCGCAGCGATGTGTATCTTTGTAGGATGAAGCTGCATGTACCCACACTGAAAAGTGCCTTGCCTACAAACAGGTGTGTTGCCATGTTATGATCCCATATGCAGCTCAAGGGCTCAAAGCGACCTTTAGGTTCCCCCCAGAGAAAATTGCTGTTCCATCTGTCTTTGCCTGCTACTAAATCACAGATTTGTGACAAATCTATGAGTCTGAAGGATTCTTACAAAATAACTACATCTCTGTAATTCATATTTTTGTTTAGCAGATACAGTTTAACAAGTCTTCTGGCACATATGATTTTACTCCTGTAGGAGGAAAAGGCTGTGTGAAAATCTTATGTATATTTTTAATCCTTTTAATGACATCAAAATTTATATTCATGTTAATTTTCAAGTAGAGGTTTTTTTCTGGGAAAACCACGGTTTTATGGAGATGGAGCAATCCAAATAATTGCATCCAACAAATTCCCTTTCAAATTTCTACTGTGTGGATACCAAGTAGGTGCTTTGAAAAAAAACCCTCCAAATATTCCAAATTCTCCAAAGCTGGATTTGCATTTAGGGATCCTGCTTCTAGCAATATCACTGTCAGCCCCCGTGGTATATTGTATAGACTGTGATGCTTTTCCCATGGATTATTGAATGGGCACTGCGGTCAGCAGAGCTTTGGTGATTCTGCTCCTGCCTTTGGTTACAGCTGTCTGCAGACATGCGGGTATGTGCTCCAGCCATGCCAGGGCAACTGTGTTTTCCAAAGCATTAATCATTGCAGAAGAGCAAGGAGAATGATTGAAGTCCTGTGGGCATTTGAAATAGTTCAGCCCCACTCTATACTGTGAAGGCAGCCAAGCTTTATGTGTTATGAGACAAATAGAAAATGTTTGAATAGAGTGTGTAGGGAGAGAGAAATAGATTAAAAGCCGCTCACAGCACACAGCACCTCTTCCAGAGTGCAGACTAGCAGTTTGTGTTTAGACAGTAATTTGGGGCTGAGAGGATACTTTAGATCTGCTCCAACCTAACTGTGAAGAATGTGGAGAGGAGGATTTCGTTACTGACTACACCGATGGCTCTCCTGATTTCCAGCAGTGCTAATTTCATAGGCTTGGGGACCTTCAAAGACAGATGGATACCAAGCTTAAGATAACAGAGGTCTGGGCCTATTTTTCCTCGAAATATAGGTTCATTAATTTCTGTGCTCCTCCATATGGGGATCATTTTAGGTATGTTGCCTCACCCTTGAAGCCTCTCAGCAGGTACTGCTAGTTAGTTGTTTGTAAGATGACTTCTAACACAGGTTTACACAGATAAATTAAATAATGTAAAAACCTCACCTGAAACTGCTACTTGCACCTGTATGTGCTTTAGATGGCCTCAGAACAACCGTGCTACTTACAAGTCACTAATGTCTAACATCTCCCAGATTATGGGTAACTGTTTTGATTTTCGAGATGCTGTATCCCAAAAAACCCCAAGCAAACCATTCTGCAACAAAACCCCAAAACCCCGAACCCACAAAAAGACAAACCTCAAGTGGGAATGGTTTCTAAAGTGAAAATGGGTGGGAGTTTTTGAGCATCAGTAGGAATGAGGGATGTGTTCAGCGTTGGTGAACACTGTGAGAAGCAGACAAAAACTTAAAAAAAAGATCTATCAGAACTTTGAGGAACTTTGTGTTGTCTAATACAGAAAAAAACCCAAACCAAACCAAAACAAAACAATGAAAAAAACCAACCAGAAAAATTCAACCCAAGCCCAAATGGAAAAGGAAGGGTAAGGTGCAGTTCAGATATATTTGCCCTGAAACTCTGGATGTTAGAAATCACAGAGGAATACAGACAGACACAACTCAGCTTAAAAGAAATGACCCCCATTCATATAAATGCAGCAGAAAGTTTTCATTAAAAGCAAGGAAATGTAATGATAACTCTGTCTACTATTTTGACTGAATGACTTCTTAATCTGCACCACAGTTTATATTCACACAAGCTTTCAGTCAACCCATTTATTATCTGCTCTTTTGCTGTTTCAAGAAAGAACCAGGAAGATTGGCTACAGATTTCTCTCATTTTAGACAAATGCAGTCCTGATGGCTGTGGCCTGAAGGGAAGAGCTGCCTTCCTGCCAGAAGAGGAGGAGAACTGTTAATATCTGGCAACAGGAGAGGAAAAAAGGGACAGCTCTGAGATAGAGTTTGCTGCTGGTGTACAAGGTGAGATATTTCTCTTTGTAATAAGCAGATGCATCATAACATGAGTGAAATTGTGTAGTTGCAATCAAGAGCGTACATCAGGGCAAATCAGCTCAGGTAGGTGCGGTTTAGGGTGCAAATGTTGAAGACTGACAAGGCAGGATAGGAAGTGTATTTAGCAAGCCTCCTTTGAGCAGCAAAGACCCCTGTGCAGCCCTGTGTTAGAGGCAAACTTGCTGGAGAGCAGAGGGAACTGAGGAGCGGGTGCCTGCAGCAGAGCAGCAGGGATTACTCAGGTGAGCTTGGAACGGCAAAGGCCAATTGGAGCAACAGGGTGGCCGCGGCAAGTGGCTAAAGCCACCAGCAGAGATGGCAAATGACGATCAGCTTTGGACCCATGGAGCTTCAGAAGCTGGGGGCCTTGTTCCTCAGCAGTGTAGGGAACACATCCCCCCAACCCAACGGCCATAACCTGCAAGACTGAGGTGTTACCACAGGATGAGAGTAACAGCCACAGGGCCCAGCACAAGAGATGAAAGAGAAGGACTACACATTATATGCTTGCACTTCTGGAAAGAAGTGGTTATGTATTAAATACCTCCCTTCTCCCTCACTGCTTCTTCCTTCCCACTTCAGTGAAATATTTTTCTAGTATTAAGTTCATCTGCCATTCGCAAATGGGAATAATTAGTTCACTTAGTTTTGTATTTTCAAGTTCCAGGGTGTAAATTTAAGCTAGTGTTTATTAAAACTTCTGTACTTAGAACTCATATATTTTTGCTGTCAGTAAAATCCTGACAGAAAGGTTATATTTCCCCATCTTCATAAACATGGTATTTCCTAAAATATGTTGCAGTTAACTTTTGATACTAAGCTCTAATAAATACTCAGAAATGTTTGAGGAATTCCGTATGCTGACATAAACTTCCATATGCTGCAAGGCATCATTGAATCTTCAAATTTGTTCTTACTTAAATTATCTGTGCTGATACCTCTCCTCTTAATACAGCTTGAACACATGCTCTAGCTATTTCTAACATGTACAAGATCATCAATTGCCTCACACTTATTTACAGCATGCAGAATTATGTTAAATGCCTCTGCCATACTCAAAAGAGTGGCTTACCTTTCGGTGGAGATTTTATAATGTCTAAAATGAGGCACCAGAAGTGATTTGCACCCTGAGATCAATTTGTGTGAGCAGGATACAATCCTCCCCTCTACTTCTCTCTGGGGTCAGAGATGCAACTGGTAAAGGTGCTTATAATACACCTTCCTAATTTTAAGTGTGGGTGCTTGGCAGGGTATTTCACAGGGATCCCTGATGACTTTGAGATGCTTTCTTGCTCTTGCTCTGAAATGCTCTGGAGTTATTAATTTTGAGGAATAAGGCTTGGCTCATCTGTTCTGACTTTCCTTTAAAGAGGGGAAGAAATCATGAAATATAGGCTTCTCTGTGTACCCTGGATACTAGCCATTGTTTGTGGGAGAAATTAAACAAATTTCATTTTCATTTTTGCAGTCTAAAATGGCTGATAGGACATGGTAGTTACACTCTTTAAACTATGCTAAATTTTAAAAACTAGGAGAAGAAAATTTGCAATTTAACAGAACTTACTGGTAGTTCAGCTATGATTTTTAAAAGATACTACACCCACTATTGACTTAACTTTTATTTTTCATTTAAATATGCACGACTTGCTGCATTAGTAATGCATGAAAATATACCTTGTTCTTTCTTAGAAAGGTAAAGTTTCTCCTAACACTCCTATCTGTAGTCTCTGCCTTCTTTTCTTTTGAACCCCAACATATAAACCTCATGTTGTGTTTTTTCAGTGGTCATCAAGATATTAATTTTTAAACTGTATTTTTGTAGGCTTCTACCATGTACTAATCTCTCAGTGGAAATGCTTGTCTGTTATTTAGCTCACCATACTTTTCTAGACCACTTTCCAGTGTTGAAGTTTCTAAATAATCAACTGTTACTTCCAGTAATACAAAAATAGCATGTCATTACCATTAAGCAGCAACTGCAAGGATTTAATTTTAAACCATTTCTCCTTTCCCTGACTGAAGAAATGCCTCTGCAATAATTTTTAACCTTTCATGAGCATAATTGCTAAATAATTAACAATGGTTAAATTATGAGAACCTGAGAGATTTGAAAATTATTACTGAAGTATGTATTTCACCAAAGCAATGACCTATATGCATCTGCTTCAAAATAAAAGCAAACTATAATTACTAGCAGCAGCAGCACAAAGTCCTTTTATGTGTCAGATCTTCTGATATATGTACTTATTCCTAAGTCACAGCTGCCTTTGGTCCTATGTTAGGGCATAAAGACCCATCTCACTGCAAAAAACTATTTGTGTGCTGAGGCTGAGCTCTCCTTCTCCAAGGTTATCTCATAATACTTTGCAATGTCTTCATTTCCATTAATACAAATTAGTTATTCCACAGAATAAGCCATGGAAAACAATGTAAAGGCTCTATAATACCCTTCTATTTTTATAGCAGATATTATTTCCTTTCTTCTGTTAGCTGAGCTGATTTGCATTTGCATTCTGAGCTTTTCTTCAGTTTCTCCAATCTTCTCAATGAGCTCCATGTGCTGATTTTGGATATGCCTTTTATACATCACTTAGGAGCTGACAGACGTCAGTATCTCCATTCTGTCCCAGCTCTGTGAGTCATCAGGATTTACTCACTCTCCTTTGTCTCCTAACTTGGGTATGCTTAAAAACTGCAGTGTGCTGGCATCCTGATGACCCAATAATCTGGGTTCCAACAACATGTGAGCCTTTATGTCCTCTCCTGCCCTTTGTTTCAGGCACTCCCATTCATTCTCCACTCACCACAGTCTTAATGTTTTTACTACAGCTCTACGTAACAAGGGGAGGAACAGGAGGTGTTTGCTGGCGGGGGTAGGAGAAACCATGGGAGCCTGAATGTACAGCATAAATCTGTCAGAACCCTGGATGATCCCTTAATGCTTTATTTTTTCAGGTCCTTCTCAAATTCATCCTTTTGGTAAACTTTTGTCTTCTAAGTAGTTTTTGGTAAAATAATGGGAAGTTCCCAGTGACTTTCACTCACCATTTTTAGAGTGTGGATATATCTTATATCTAATCACATACCTGCATCTCCCCTGTCCACAATATTCTTCTTTTCATGTGTTTTTGGTGGTGGATATGACTCTGCAGCCAGGGGTTGATGTAACTACCCTTTGAATTGCAATTCCCAATTGCAGTTTCATCCAAGCATCTCAATAGCCACTTCTTTCTTTCTGCAGTCTTTCATCTATTGTGGTGCCATTCATATTCAGTCATTTTTTTTTCCTGAGGCTTTAGGGGAAGTAGTGGCAGAGAGGTTGTTTTGTTTTGTTTTTCTGTTAGAGGTTCCAAAGTACGGAGTCTGATGAACTATCAGAAGTGTCTGTACAATTCTAACGATCCTTCACTGCTGTCACTTTATTTACGCCTTTGAGCTGTTTAAATCAGAGGCACCTGGATGGAAACAAA
This sequence comes from Edolisoma coerulescens, assembly GCA_013397115.1. Lineage (NCBI taxonomy): Eukaryota > Metazoa > Chordata > Aves > Passeriformes > Campephagidae > Edolisoma > Edolisoma coerulescens. Next base: position 929,669 of record VWZW01004300.1, on the reverse strand, counting down.
GTGAAGTGGCTGCCTGAGTGTTTTTACAAATAAAAGTAATGTATCTGGTGCTTCAGCTAAATCCCCACCACTTCCTCACAGAGTACTTAGCACAAGGGTGTTCAGCAGGCTTTGGCTTTGTTAAACACCTGCTCAGAAAATCTGCTGACTACCAGAGGCCCCAGGAGCACAGCAGCCCCTTCATGCTTGCTTTTGAAAACGTTGGTCTCGCACCAGCACAGCACTGTGATCCCCTCCCACAAAGTCCTCTAAATGCAAATTTTAATCAATGCCATTTCCTCATAAATCAGTCCCTCTAGCCTTCTAATTATCAGCACCAGCTCTGAATTGTCATTACATTCTCATATTGATGTCCAGATTGAAAGTGATATCTTCCTGTGCTGCACAGGAAAGGATTATCACTTTGCTGCTCTATCAGGGATCTGAGTATAGGATATGAAGCTGATTAGCACACCTTCCTCTCTCCTGTGCATGAGGTTCCACCACTGCAGCTTTCCTGCTATAAAGCTATTTATTTTTAATTCCTCTTTCGAAACAACCCAAATAAACAAAATCTTCATTATGCTTGTGCAGTACTCTCATTTATAGCTATTTTTAAGAAATGCCAGAATGAAAGTTGAACTAACATCAGCCTTATTTTATTGTGCAGTTCATAAATAATGTGGCCATAATTGCTGTTTCCCTTTCCTCCTGTGCTAACATTTTTGCAGCCTCTTACTTTTTCTGAGCAACTGAAAACCTCTAGATCAATAAAGAGAAAGTGAATTTTTGCTGGAATGCCATAGAGATGCCTAAGCTTTCAAAACCACTATGAAATAATTTCCCTCTCCAGCAAAAAATATGGGAAATTTGTTGGCAAGCAAGTGCATGTACTGTTTCATGTGCAGCTAGAATAAAAAAAAGTATGATTTCTATATTATAATTGTTTGGAAGATAACTGTGTGCATCCTGTTCTCATTACCAATAAACATAACTGCTTTATTGATTTAATTATGTAAAAATAATCTTATGCTTTTATTAGGTTGTTTAGTTTCCTTATGATTGGATGTAACCTGGCTATAACTATTTAATATATTTATATATTTTTTTATATGTATATAATTGCTGGTGTTTATTGTTAATATCATAATGAAAATGAGAATATGATCTTATTAAAAAGTACAATCCTTTTACTGCAACAAATGGTAAATATTTTGCACCTTTTATAAAATTTATTTTCAATTCTTTTAATGGAGAGTCTTAAATAGATTTTTGTAAAGCGGTGAGAAAAATCTATCCTTTTGCATTTAGACCTGAAATTAGAAATGGAGATTATATTTTTAAAAGATTGTATAGTGACTCAGCACTCAGGATACTATAGTTTATTAATGACTTTGGGAGGCATGCTCGGCCAGGGAAGCCTAAAAATGTAATTTAAAAAATGCATGGCAGCCACTCATAAAAATAAAGATATTCGTTAACATGCAGAATAGAAAAACTTTAAATTTATTCAAGGGGGGAAATTTTGAGGCATAATCTGGATTAAACACAAATACAATGTTTTATTTGCCAAGTATGACACAAAAATACTTGGGGCTTTATTTGTTTTCTGTTTTGTTTTGCTGCAGATTAACTGCTGCAAATGTTCAAAACTGCATATCCGTGTCCTACTCCCTGTGAGAAGCAGAGAAATGCCATGCATTTTCAGTTGTGATCTGAGGTGGATCCCACACACTGGCTCTGAAAAGTAAACTGCCTTTGGTAAGAGCAGCTTGGGTCCAGACTCAAACGGACGCTTTACAGAACAGAGGTATCCAAAGACAGGTTTGTTGGTTTGACTCATCTTTCATTCAGCTCATTGTGCTGTTCCAAAAGACTGCTGGTAAATGGAAATCTGCTTTTAAATCTTTTCTATCATTCACATAATTATATGGTTTATTGGTGATTTAAAGTTCAGACCTGCCAGTGGAGCTACAGAAATATTTGAGATGAACAGGGCTCCTTGTCGGTAGAGGCAACCTCTATAGATCTGATTACAAGATTTGCACTCTGGTGCAAAAAGTATGTCTAATTCTGCAGATATTTTACTGAAACAAGCAACTTCATATACATGAGTAGTCAACTTGAAACAAGAGCACTAATTGTACTGATGAGCCCTAGCAGGACTGAAACAAGAATTATGAAAAGACCTTTCTTCCTGTTCTATCAAAAATGCTTTAATTTCTTACAATGGGTTGAAAATGAAAAAGAATGAAGGAAAGAATTGTACGTAACTTCCAGGGAAATGTCTGTGCAACTGAGAAATTCTGGGTGATGTCAAAACATTTCTGTGTTACTAAATATCACAGCATAGGCGTAATCTGCCGCATTCTGCCAGAGGTTGACATGTTCAAAAACTGGAATATTGGAGGACCCCTGAACTTTGCTGTTGCATCAGGGGGAAGCCACTTGACGAATGGCACAGCAGCAGCTTAGAAAACCTTGGCTAATCAAATTTGTCAGACAACAGGAAAATGTTTGAAGAGAAGGGTTGATACCAGGAAAGGCACAATGGACCAATTGAGTCCTGTGAGGGAAGGGCATGTGTGACTTAATGGGAAGGATTTACTTTTTAACTCAGGGTAGAGTTTGATGAATATTTCCTTTGATAGAAGTGCTGAATAAATCAACTTTGCAGGGAGGGAAAGAAGCTGGTTTTGATTTTAGTTATTTCTCCACCCTGGCTCACTGTGTGACAGCACAAATTAAAACGCACAATAAAAGGCAGTGGCGAGAGGGGCAGGTGAAAGTGAAGTTAGGGCTCATCAAAGTCTGCCTGAGATGGCCCCCCATGGAGGAGAGCTTGTCTGGAGAGACACATACCGACAGAGGCATGGGTAGGCAGAATGGGTGCAGTGAGAGCCCTTTCAGCTAAACCCAGAGCATATTTGGTAGGAGGGAAAGGTAGGGAAAACAGAAATGCATAATGAAGAGAAATGCCTAACAAAGGTTCTACTCTTAGCAGGAGGCAAAGCTGAGCAGACTGTGTGCTTCCCTTATGGCACAACACTGAAGTGTAGATTCCAGGTACTAAACAGGCCAGCAAGTTTGAGTTCAGAAAGGGACTTCACTTGAGCTAGAGAGGGTGCTGAGAAAGCTATAGAAGAGTTGGCACCAGCACTGGTGACAACAACCAACAGGCATTAGGACCTCTTTCTGTGAGGGCTTGTAGGTGGCCAGTCAATGAAAACATCTGGGGCCTGTTTATCCTAAAGAAGGTTTAAAAACCTGGTTTTGACTGCACATGCTTAGCATGGTCATGAATTTTAAGAAGAAAGGTTCATTAGGACAATTTGCTGCTATGTCAGGATACAGAAAACTGAAAGTTTAATTCACAGTACATTGCGTTTTCAATCTGCTCACTGGTACATGGGAAGAACATGAGGGATTTTAACTATCTTTTCTTTAGAAAGGATCATTTGCTGAGATAAAATTTGCTATGAGTCTCTAAGGGAAGGGGTTTTTATCCTTTTTTTACATATAGAAATGTAAATTTTCACATTTTGCAAAATTTTATGTAGAGTAACTTAGTATATGATAATGCTCTTCAACAATATTTGTTTTTATCAAAGGTTTTCAGTATTACCTTATTAAGTAAAAGTTGTTGCATGATTTTGCTAATCTCTGCCCTATTTTTCCTCTCTCTCAGTATGAGCTGTTCTGAAATTATGTTCATGTACTAGAAGACAAAGTGCCAAGTACCTAATTTAGTACTCAGCTGTTACATCCAAATTTCAGTTGTTGTATAACACCAAATACTGTAAAGATGACAAGCTCAAAAAATACTTGCCTCAGACTGGAAAATTATCAGCATTTTGGATTAGACAGTATTATTCAAATTCCATTTAAATGGTACTTTATTCTCAAGGTGGCCTGAATGACTTTAACAACCTATTTGTAATGTGTGTGACCTCTGATTGCCCACAATTGTGCAGAAAAAAGATACAGGAAGAGGTTTACAAACTACTTGTGAACTATGCAAAACAACAACAAAACAAGGACCAATCAGTGGGATTTTAAAACACTTCTGTGGGTTAGAAACGTACTGTGATTAGGCTCACAGGGCTTTTGGATGTATTTGAAAATTCTTGCCATTCTGACAAAGATTTCAGAAATAATTTATGTTAAGGATAAACATACTTGATTATATTTGAAACGACCCTTTCAAAATGCATTAAAGTAAATCTGGTACACAAAAGTTTTGATAAAGCAATGAGAAATATACTCCACACATTCCAAGATGTTTTATTTTTTAATTATGGCTATGGATGTAATTACTTTGGAAAAATAGTTGGATTTTTAGCTATGACATTCTCTCTGTCTTGAAGAGAATTTCTGACTCTGGGTGAACACTGAATACTGAGTAATTGAACATCAAACTCTGAATCTCTATAAAATAAGCTCTTTTCAACACAAAGGGTTACAGTTTAAAGCTTCTACATGAACATAATAAACCATGAAGTCAGGTAGCTCTAAGGACATCTATGCAGATACAGAGAAGAATTTTAACCAGCTCAGCCACTCACTCCTAAAAATGGCTTTTCTCTGAGACTGAAGAGTTCTGCCTCATATTGCCTCTAAAAATAGCTCATATTTCTTATTCTCTTTCAATTCAGTTTTGCTAACAATGATTGTGATTAGTGTTAGTGTACAACCTAACCTTGAAGCATGCTGCTGTTTGTAATGCTAGAAATTCAAGTTATATGAAGAGGAACCTATACAGAGAATCTGTAAATTACTAGTTCTTGTCAACATAGAAATATAACCTCTTTGGACGTAGAGAAAAAATCATTATTGGGGAACTCCTTTCAATTTATCCTCTTTCCAAACTCCCCCCTTATGGCCCTCAGAAGAAACTTAGAGAAGAGGTTTTTTTCTCAAGAAGATGCTTGGTAACATCACCATGTCAGAACTGTGCTAGAATCTCGAATCGCACAATAATGGGAAATGCACACAAAAGTTGTAAAGCTGTCTTTGTCTTCCCTTTTTCTAAGACCACACAAAGTAACAGCTACAGGACACCCATTTCTCAATCCCTGATGCACATTGCCATCTAACCTCTTTTATGCTGTGAACATTTTGCTAATAGTTAACTTTGAAGCTGGAAATGAAATGTAAATCTAATAAAAACAAAAATGGTGGTGGTACTGAGTGTGGCTGCCTCTGCAGGCTAATGCTAATACACTCCATGGCTGAAGAGCAAGCAAGTTGCAGGAAGATCGTAATCAAGTCTCATTAGAAAAATCCCTGTTCTTTCCTTTTTTGTGGTGCAAGCGGAAGACAGCATTGTGGAGCTGCAAATATGGTTCCAGCAGAGTATTAGGTGCTTTGTGCAGGAGTCATTCAAAATGTCATTGCCTATCAGCTCTCTCTCTGTGTTACTTCTATAGTTAGCATTTCAGTCATGTCTTTTCAGAGCTGTTATGCTTCATGTGATAACTAGTATGGTAAGTACAGTTCCTTTTCTTCAGCAAACACCAGCAGTAATCCCTGATCAGATTGAGCCATCAGGAGACAGAGTACGCTGCAGACATCCCACCAAACCTGCTCAGTGGCATGGCACAAGCACCTAACATAACAAGAAAGTTGGTTCTCATGTCCTTCCCCTGCACGTAAGACAAAACGTGACCTGAGGCACGACTGATCCGTGGAGTCTGGCTTGAGTCTTAGATGCAATAACAAGGGCATGGATCTTGATCCTATAGCTCCAGTCAGAAGGTACACAACAGCAGAATGGAGATGGGCATGTCTCAGGCCATCTTTGTGGCTGCAGGGGAAGGACATGAGAATCAGCCTTCTTGTTATGTTAGGTCCTGTGCAGAAAGGAAGGCATTCCTCCTTGTATCATAAATGCTCGGGGTCTACTGCCAGCCAGAAACCATTTTCCCTTCACAAGATGAAATAAATTTGTGAGGAAACCATGTTCATATTTAAGAAATCTGAGCAGCAAAATACTGACCACAGATAGCTTTGCTTCCTTTTAAATATTTCTCAGGAAATGCAGCCTTTTGGCTTCTATTTTATTTTATTTTATACAAGAAAGACCAAGTTATGAAGACTGTATTTCATAGAAAATAAAAAGTAATTAAAGAAAGTAATAAAAGTCACTGCTGAGTTTGCTGCAGGAAGCACAATCCAACAGCCTCTAGTACTTGGAAGGATATGATGAGATCGGGGATGCTTTATTGTTTCTACCTGAGCACTAAGAAGCACATGAAAAAAACCCACAAATCACTCCAGATTCTTCGGAATCTTGCAAAGTTTCATACTGCTGTATCTCATTACAGGCACGTCACTCATACCTTTATAAAATGAAGGCTATATCATTTTTTATAGATAATTGGACTGAAGAACTTCAAAATTATGGCCAAGCTATTTAAAATATTGTTTTACACACCCTTTGATAAGTATGAGTACAATAAAACATAGATCCTTCAAAACCTGCTAGGTGCTGCCTACACAGAGTGCCAGGCTTTCAGCCTGTGCTAGTCAGTAAACAAAATCTCATGGGTTTGGGCTATTTGGGACTCGAGCTTCAGATTCCCTTAAGAGCACAATTTAAGGCTTTGTTGTAATTGTTTCAGAAGAAACAATCACTCCTCAGTTCAGGATTAAAACCTAGTATTTGTGTTTAAAGAGGCATTTCAAATCTCAACTCTAATAGGTAAATGTGGCTTTCCTTCAGAAGCCAGTGAATGGTAGCTCCCTTATTGAATTCTGCAGATCTTTTATTTGTTTCTGTGATGTTTTGAATGTGCACTGAATGCTTGTATTTTTCTGTCACTTTCACTTCCCAAACCTCCTGATACTATTTATCAACATAGAAGGGGCTTTCTCCACTGTTTTTCCAACATGAATCTGGCTGTATAACAAATACGTAAGGTTTTAAAGTAGTAGATGCCTCTGCTGCTTACCCATGAATATGATGATACCATCTTGTTATAATCAGAAAGCTCCATATAGAAAACATTCTACAGATTTTATTTACAATTCATTGCTGCCAGCCTATACTAATCCCACTGCATACAGTTATTTGCTTATTTTCTGCATATACCTTTTATGAATTGGCCTGTTCTATAAGTTACATCTCTAGCCAATATACTGGATACTGCTGGCTTACATTGACTTAAAATGCTCACGTTCATTTTTATGCTGCTAGTAAAAACAATTGCCTATCTGTTGCAGGGAGATGTGGAAGCAAATAAAAAGCAAGGCAGCAAGGTAAATCACTCCAGGTGGAGGATTTCCAGCCCATCAAGTGCAAGGCTGTGCCTGGCAGCACCTACCTGTGCCCAGTGACAAGTGGAGCAAGAGTGAAGGTGTAATACAGGCCTGTCACATCTGGTGGCACCTAAGATCAGTGTCACCAGTGCCACCATGAGCTGGTGCCCAGTAGAATTGTATGGGGGTTTTGTTTGTTTTTCTTTGAAGGCTGATTTTTCTAGAAGTGCAGCCACTGAAGCTGGAAGCAGTAACTCTGTTGTGAGAGCACTGCTCTGCCTTGTAACAAAGGCTCTGTTGTGCTGGCACGCAGCACAGTGCCCAAAGCTCAGGATGTTTTCAGCCTATTTACTTTCATTTGTGTTTGAGTTAATCTGGCACAGCTGCTGGAGAATAACACCATATATTAAGGGTCACTTTAATCAAATGGATCCTTGATACTGTGATTTCTTCCTACTGGCAGTTTGCATGGAAAAAGCAATTAACTACAACTCTAAACTGATGGTATGACCTTAAAATTAATTGTGTCAGATTCTGTCCCGGCAACTAATTCAGCAGAGTATGCATGGAAAAGAAAAGTCAGAAAACCTGTTGCAACACTGTTAAACTAGCATATCTCCAGCTAGAGTACAAATGAGAGTGACTTTTGGGTACCTCTCTCTTAGGGAAGGCACTGCAAGAATTCTGTCCCTCCTCTGCAGGAGAAGCCTTGTTCTGTCCTTGAGAAGAGATTCCAGTCACGACCAGAAAAATGGAGAAATAGGGTCTATGTCCCTTTGGCCTGAATTCCTTTCCCTCTCCCTCTTCTTCTCTCTCTCCCATTCCTCTCCTCTCCCAGAAGTAACCATATGAAAATTTATTAGGATTAATGAGTTCATGTGTACTGAAAATTTGAGATCCACAAGCCAAAGCAAAACCACCCAATTTAAACAGTGCATTTTCCTTTATTGTATAGGCTATGTGATAGGTATGGTACACAGAATGTGTATCTGCACTAAGGAGGATCTTAGACGTGTGAAATAAGAAATTCACGTATGAAAATCAGCTGTAGTTTTTCCTTTGTTGATTTTCGTCTTGCTCCTTTTAAAGATTAAAGATATGTGTCAGCGAGTCCCACTGAGTTTTCACATGTGTTGGGCATCAGATCACTTATCTAGTGCTCTGAAATACTGTTTGTCCTACAGTCAGAGCTTACAAAGATACAGCCTGAGAGATCTCAAGTAAATGAATACGTGAAATGGATGAATAGTGAAAGCTTCTATTATCTTACCTTTTGCCAATAGTACGCAAAAAGCATAAATTTAGAAGAGTGACCTAAAAGTTCTTTCTGGTACATTCTTAAATCATACGTGAACACACTTAAAATACTGCTGAAGTTTTCCTCTTTTAATAAAGTAAAAAATAATTTATGTGGTTCTCTACAGCAATTACTTTTGGTGGAAAGCTGCTAAAGATTATCTATCTCTGTTTATCTCCACAGGTTGTTAAGGAAGTAATTTTGCTCTTCCTCTTTCTTTGCTGCTGCTGTTTTAAGTATTCTTCCAGGAAAGAAAGGCCCAACAGAGAAGGTATGTTCTTGAGGCTGGCAGGCCTTGGCTAATATGCCTCATCTGAAAATTTGAGTGACAATATCTTTAGCTCTTGCATGTCCAGTGGGTGGTGTTGCTGAGAGGACAGCTTTCTGAGTTAGAAGAGGGCAGAGATGAGGTCAGTACCACAGGCGTGCCCTGATGGTGACGGTGAGGGCGATGGCTGCAGCAGATGTTGACTGGACAGCAACCAGGAAAGGCAGTGAACAGAGGTGGTTCTGCAAACTCATGTTTTGAGGGAAGAAACTAAGCAGTTGCAGCCTCCGTGAGACACTTGTCATAGTCAGAATGAGATTCAGTAAATTATATTCAATCGCTCTGGAAAAACCAGGAGCAAAATTTTGGTTAAGATGTGCAGAAGCCAGTTTCTTTAAGAGCCATCATGTAGCCTAATGATGTATTCAGCCAGGAGATTTAAGACTGCAACCTGTCCTAGAGTGGTTAGGTTGAATGCAAGGCAAGTGTCCCAGCCAGCCTTCTTCACAGCATTTCTTTCTGCATTTTTACTTGTATTATTTTAATCTTGGCATGACAGAGTTTTAGGGTGTTTGTCCAGGAGCTAAGACAGGCAATGGGTTATATCTGCCATGGGAGGGGAAACAAAATACACGTCAGTGTTGAATTTGACTTAATGATCCTCGTGGGTCCCTTCCAACTCAGGATATTCTGCGATGCTATGAGTGCTGAAACGCAGGTGGCGAAGGGCCCCGGGGGCAGCCGCCACCTGCCTGAGGTACTCCCAGCGTTCACCTGGGAGCCGCTGGGCTAGCATTCAGCACGCACAGCGCGTCTCTCCGAAGAGCAGAGCCAGAGTACTGTTATCTTAACACGGCTGCCAGTGCTAAAAACTCCGCAGTCGCCCAGACTCCCGCTTGTCCCGCGCTGGGTATTCATCGCGACCCTCCGTAGCTGGGGGGCCCGGGCCGGGCGGGGCCGCGGCCTGCGGGCGCAGCGCTCGGCACGGCCGCATTGTCTCGGGGCGGGGCGGGGCGAGCGG